>NIJG01000333.1:33925-93639 GCA_002201625.1 Euglossa dilemma
AGAAATATAATAGTATTTAAAAATAGTATTAAGTTTGAATATAGAAAAATTATATAATTTATTTCAATTCACAGTGTTAATGTCGCTATTACAATAAAGTACAAAGCTTTCATTATCTTTTATTTTATTTTATTATTTATGCAATTTATTTTAAATATGATAATTTTATTTTATATCATAAAAAATATTATTAAAATGAGTATATTGGTAACATTAAAAACAGTATGGGATGCAGTATTATTTTGTATGGTTTCGTTTAACCAATCTAAATATAAATCTAATCGACAATACACTCCTGGAGAATTAGGCCGAGCACAGCCTTTTCCCCATGATACTATACCAACTTGCGTACCATTACATAATAATGGACCACCACTATCACCCTAAAATTTGTTTAATTATATAGAGAATAAGATTTAACTAGATACATTAAATTTATATGTAAATAATTACAAACTTGACAAGCATCACGTCCACCTTCTAATACGCCTGCGCATAAGTGCAAATCTTTATCTACTCCTTCAACTGGACATTCCTCTGTTGGTATTAATGGTAATTGAACATGACGAAGATATGTACCACTCCCTTGCTAAATAATATTATTTTGGTATATTATTATTTATCAATTTAGTAATATTTTTATTAGTATTTCAATTCCTATAATTTATAGTAAGTAAAAAAAAAAACATAATTTTATTTGCACTAGATTGTTTCACAAGTACAGAAAAATAATAGCGAAAATTCTCTAATGAGAAAATTATGTCGAACAAAGTCAATGTTCTCCTTTTTGTTTAGAAATTTGGAACAGTAATGTTTTAAAATATATTCAGTTTAGCCAACAAAATCAATCTCCGAACATACATCTTACTCATATTCTTGCATTTCTAGGAAAAGGTCTTTATTGGACACGACTTTGCTGAATAGTAACGTATGTTACAGGCTTTTCTGCAGACGATACTATGAAATAGAATAATTAAAACAGGTTTCATTTGGATTACATCATAAAAATAATTGTTGGTAACGTTTATCCGGTGTTTTACTACTGCGCAGCACAGCTCGCTTCACTGACGTCGACAGTGCCGTAGCTACGCATAATTTGAGTACCACAGTATGTACCGAGTACAATTTACTAAAAGAAAATACTATTCCTTAAGACTTTACAGTCAAACAACGTAAGTATTTACAACGTAAATATCTGTCTTGTATTTGCAATGATTTTATTCAATATTTTGATCTTCATTTGTGACTTTTATATTATGCAAATTATAAACAACAAAAAATATATCAGTTAATAATAAAAATATTAATAAAAATATTATTAGTGTATTATTAATTATCAAATTTATTATCAACAAAGTGAAAAAATTAATTAATATTGGCTATTATTCGAACTTGTATGGTATTCGTATTAAAATGTACTTATACGTTACAGGAAGGTTATAAATTATTACATTTATGATTAATAACAAATAAATATCATTCATAACAAATTTCTTGTAACATAAATTTATAATAAATTAAATAATAATAATAATAATAAAAAATAAATAATAATTAAAAAAAATAATAATTACAAGCTAAAATATACATATAATTTACAAAAAGTTTAAAAACTATTACACCGACTGTTAATAAGAAATTGTTCGCAAGGTAAATTTATAATAAAAGTGAAAAAATTATTGACTATTAAGGCGGAAAAGTAACAATTAATGGAATTAGTAGAAATAATTAGTAGAAATAAATCCCTTTTGTAAAACACGAATTATAATAAAGTGTCAATAGAGTCATTTTAACTAAATTCACTCCAAGTTGGGTTAGGGTATCTTTGATACGGATATCGTCAGTAGGTTTGGGCCACTAGGGCCCATGTCAGGGTCTCGATCCGTAGTCACATCCACGTGGTGAGACCTGGTAATTGGTGTGAGTTTAAAACTCACACCAAGCTAAGAGCTACACATCAAAGTTAAAATATTAGTTATAAGCTAGCTATAAGTTAGTTATAAATTAGACACAACTTAGTTATAAGCTAGCTAAAAAATAGTTATAAATTAGACATAACTTAGTTATAAGTTAGCTACAAGATATTTATAAATTAGCTATAAGTTAGCTATAAATTAGTAATAAATTAGACATAAACTAGCTACAAGTAAGTTATAATCTTTGAAAATAAAGGTTATCTGTTGAAACAATATATAAAATTAATAAGTAAGGTAAGTAAGGTAAGAAAGGTAAGAAAGGTAAGTAAGAAGAGGCAGGTAAGTAACAAACGTAAGAAAGGCAAAATAAATAAATAAGAAGAAGAAAATAAGTAAGGCAGAGAAGGTAAGTATAGAAGAGAAGGTATGAAAGGTAAGTAAAATAGTTCAAATCTAGAGGAAGGGTACGCAACTTCGTAGAAATGACGTCATTTTTTGGAACTGAAAAGAATTCTTGGAAATAATGTCACTTCTCGGAATTGTTCGGCAAGAAACCTGCTGTCATGTAATGTATTCCTAATTTAAAGCCCCAAAATTGACCAAGAATTGCTGATCGAGAAATTTTTGCTCGTTTTTGGGACTTTGTATCAGGAACACATAACACGGGAGGAGGTATTCCGTGGACAATACTTTTGCGCTTGTATGGAAAAAGATTATGCAGCTTCGTGGATAATACTTTTGTCAGCTCGTCGTATCAGAAATACATAACATACGAGGAGGTCTATTACCGAGATAGTTCCAAGAAATGACGTCATTTCCAGGAATTCTTAGCATTTCTTGGAAATGACGTCATTCTTCTGACTTTGCCTTACTTATATTTCCTTCTTCTTATTCATTTTACTTTTCTTACTTTTTTTACTTACCTTCCTTCTCTCTCTTACTTACTTGCCTTAATGCTTTAATCGCAGAAAGTGAGTAATTTATTAATTTTCTAATGCCGATTTAAACTTCAAAGCAACATACTATCTGTGCCATCTACGATTTTGGACCTGAAGCTTGTGCGCCTCTAGCGTCATCTATGAATTTTAACTGGAAATTTGTGCAATATTAATATACCATCATTTGTCCTATATCGAGTGGAAAGAATTTATTCTGAAATATGATCTTAGCGCCATCTGTGATTTTTAGCTGGAACTTTATATTAATGTTTTAACGTGGAATGAAAATTCAAATATACACTACTGTCAGCGTCATCTGTGATTTTTAGCTAGAACATTATATTAATTTTTTATCGTGGAATGAAAATTCAAATATACACTACTGTCAGCGCCATCTGTGGTTTTGAACTGGAAGTATATATTGTACAAACTTCCAGTTAAAATCATTGATGGCACTAGAGGAGTACAAGCTTCACGTTCAAATTCATAGATAGCACTGATCGTTGTTTCTGTTCGAATTTTGATTCGACATTGGAAAATTAATAAATTACTCACTTTCTACGATTAATTCATTAATTTTTATAAGTACATCGTGAAGGCAGATTCATGGAGGACTTTCCAATATAATATTCAATATAAATTTCTTCCTAATTAATTAATTATTAGTGATTATTGCAGAGAGTGTTTGAATTATTGTCGTTACTATCTTTCACGCAATCAATTCACGAACTTTATGCGCACGTTGTATAAACGATATTTTTAGGCATCTTCATGTATTATATTCGTTCATATTTTGCTTCTAGTTTCGTTCGTTGTTAAATATTTTCACGAAAGATCACGACGGTTGTTACGAAATCACGGATGCCGTCAAACAATTACTAATTACTATAAAATTAGCGCCAAATTATTTATGAAATTTATATGGGAATATTGTCTGAAGTTCCAGATTTACGATGCATCTACAAAAGTTCGTGAATTAATCGCAGAAATTGAGTAATTTGTTAATTTTCAGTACCGAAACCCTTCTATCCTGTCGTAATTGCTATTAAATCTTGTCTATCACGTTATATGTGAACCTCTTTGCATTTGATACTCGGATTACGCATAGATAAGGTACTGTCGATGTTAGTGAAGCGAGAGCTGTGCTGCGTAATAGTTAAACACCAAATGAACGAATGAAATCACAAATATTTTTACGATCTAATCCAAATGAAAACATCTTCAGAAAATATCTTCAGAAAGTCCTACAGCATATGACATTACAAATTCGTGATATTCGAATTATAAATATTTGAATATTACTCGAATTATTCGAATATTACTATAAATTCGAACAGTTTTTCGGAAAAATGCAGGGGAAACGCATGGAAAAATTACACACGGCTGCGTATTTTTAAACTTATTTTAACCAAGTTTAACTGCTTAAACTATTTTAATAACAAATTATAGTTTTTCAGAAACACGAGTATTTATAATTAAGGACATTGATAAACTCGAGATAAGCTCGTTTAATTTACGAGACAACTGTAAACCTGTCGATAAAAAATAAGGTAAAACGTAGAATGAAGAAAATCGAAAGGAAGTTATAAAATGGAATAAAAACGTAGGATGAAACGTAAGTAAAAAGAATAATATGAATAAATTCAGTTTTGTTAGTTTCTCTCAAATATCAAAGATCAATCCATCGGAATTCTAAAGTTTCGCTATGCGTCATCTATATTTACTCGGTGAGTATTCTTTCTGCATTCAATCCCATATTCAGAGCACTTGCCATGCATTTCCCACGCTCTGCAGAATGCAATGTCCAGCAGATTGTTTCTACCCTCGTCAATCGATATGAAACAATTTTTGCAGATGACAGTAAGTAACTAGATGCGGTTAACTACCTACAGTGGATCCAGGAATATGATGTCCCCATCCAACCACAGTGCAGGCGTTGGTGTACCTTTGGAAAATGTTTGCGTCATAGGCAGCAGGAAGGATGGCGTATTTCACGTGCGAATTAATGTCAAAGGGTTTCTGAAGCTGGACGTAAAAATAAGCATGAAAATAAAATGAAAATCAATGGAATAATGTTTTATTGATATCAGGTCTCTCGTTCGGATTCTAGTTTCTTACATCTTTTTTTTCCTTCCGACCTCTTTCCATGTTTTGTATATTATTATATAAACCAGAAGGTTTCTCGAAGTTAGACATGAAAGGGAAACGCGAAGATAGAGCAAGGATCAGTCGATTAATCCGCGTTTAATTTATTCCTTTTGTTTCTCTCGATCTTTATATTTCTCTTCTTTTAATTTAAAATACTCCGTAGAATTTACATGTACAGATTAATATGAAAGAAAGTTGGAAACTGAATATGAGAAACGAGGAAATAAAAATGGTCGAGTTTAATTTACAATTGTTATAGAATATCGATTCTTAAATATTTTTCTCTCCTACTTTTACTCCCTTCGATTCAATTTCCACGTATAACAAATCACGCGAAAGTATTTTTAACGAGAGAAAAGAAACGGCAATCGAAAGATTTATAACCGATACGATATATCGATTTAAATTCGTCCCTTTCATTCCATTCCGATTTTCCTTCTCTTTTACATTCGTTCGACTGAACTTTTCATAATCAAAGAGATGAATAAACGCGTTTACAAAGCTGACCGCGATAAGAAATAGAAAAATAAATTACAACCGATTATTCCTTGATTGGTCCGGGAACTTTCATGAGAAATTCAATCTCGTCTCTTTCCTTTTTTCTGTTTTCTCTTTTTTTTTCATTTCTTTCGTTTATTTTTATTTTCCACATAGAGTTTATATATACACATAATAGTCACCCTGAACAATCCAATATCGTGATGCATGTTCGAGAATCTAAAGTTCGTGTGCGGGAATATCCTGTCTACCAATTCCATCTGAATGGAACTCCAGCTTGGAAAGTACACGTAAGTGGCTCCGGCGATCGCGTAGAATCGACGTGGACTTTCGGCTATCCAATTGCCACCGGCTATCGGTCTATACGAACGATTTCCTCAGATCAGTTTCCGATTAGATTCGTATTCTTACATGTTCCGTTTTCGTTTTTCTCCGTGAATTTCTTTTTTCGCTTCTCGCTTTTTCCGAAATTTCGTTTTCTCAACGCACACATAAGAACTTTCGTACAGAACGATGACAATATTAATTTCGTAGGATCATCACGGGCGGCCACTGATTCCTTGTTTCCAAAGTGGAGAGAAAGCTGATTTCACGCGGAAAATAATAAACGCGTCTGGGAAAGTCGATGGAAAACGGATGAACCGATTACAAAGATAGTGGTGAATGATTAGCGCACTTACATTGTCAGTTTTCGCTTCTTATCTTATTTTCTTTCTTTTTTTTTCTGTTTTTAACTTTTTTTTCGTTCTCGTTTCGGGTTGTCGTTAATACGATCTAACGCCGCTAACCCTTTCACTGCTGTGGTCGCTACAATCGTTGATACACGCTACTACGTATGCTGATAGTTATGAAATGGTACACGAAGAAGTAAATTTTGTTGGAACTTCAAATTTTTTTTCAGTGTTAATCCGTTAACCGAGCAAGGATTGAATTATTTAAAAGATTTAGTAATGTTATTTATACGAGAAAAAACAAAGTATCACTTGTAGCTTGTTATTTTAGCTATTGAACTGATCAGTATTTCGAAGAGCTTTTCTCTTTTGTTCTCCAATTTTTATTGCTGTTCAGTTTTTAATCAATATAAATACTTCTTAATCGAAAATTAACCCAGTTAACGGCTTAATCGACGACTAGTTAATTACCTAGTCATTTCATCAACTTATTATCGAACATCGATATTTAGCTATTTTCTTCCTATAGATTCACTCAAAACACGGATAGTCTATTCTAGATTGCACATTTAGCAATCTAAAGGTTAACGATCGCGTTAATTTAATTCAGAATTGCAATCTGATAGTAAAATTGATGGCGCTATAGTCTATTCAAAATCAATTAGCTTAATCAAGGCCACTTGTTCCATCATAAATATTATTTATGCACTGCACGTTATTTCCTCCTGCAATTTCGTTACATATTGCAGTCCTTTTTAAGTAAAGGAAGGGGTATAAAATAAACATAATTTATTGGGCAAGCATTACGGATGAAAGAAAATAAAATTATGAATAAAAAATTCTATAGCAGAACTACAAAAGGGAATCGATATGTTTAACGAAGATGTTAAATATCCTTTCCATTTAATTCTGCTGGATATATGTGTTTATAAGAAAAGCGATTACAAAAGATATATCTGAATATGTCTATTTAAAAGTAAAATATTGGATTCTTTCATTCATAATGTCCCTTTTAAATCAATTCCTTTATCTATCTGGCGTATAAATGATACGGTGGAAAATTAGCACATGAGTGGCCTTAAATTAATTAATTTCGAACGAGCTATAGTAGAGCTCTAATATAAGTTTCGCATCTGTCGCATTTGAAAACCTTAAAAAGCAGCATACGTGTCTATGATAGCAATGAAAGCGCTATGAGCGGAGAGTGCTCTATGACCATAAAATGGTAGCATAAAAATACACGAGAAGTAGTAAATTCCATTTTTTTTCCTCTTCTTTGTAACGATGTCTCATTTATTTATGAATTTAATAAAAAAATAACTGTAGACGTCGTTTATCGCGCATTTTATTTCAATGAACTAACTCCTACAAAATCGTAATTCCTACAAAATCGTTTGTACCACGAGTACCGAAAGAAAATCGATTCTATGTTCTTGTCCCTATGGATTTGAGCAAACTACTTTAACCGCATATAAGATACATTTGTAGGATTGAAAAATTGAAAAGAAAATGGTTGTTTCATATGTGTAGGTAAACGGAACTCGATTAGTTCTATTTAATGTGAAAACCACGTGTAAGTTTAATATCTTAAAAAGGAAGTTAGAAGTATTATACTTAATGATTAATTGTTGGTACCTAAGATTGGAACTGTTTACGTTGTTTATATTGGATTGTAACATACGCAATATTTATTCGTTACCTTAGTTTTATCGTTTATATTCTGCAAGTAAAGTCTATCTGTTTACGAGGTTCCTCTAAATTCTATTTATAGACACACAGGCAATTATCGCAAGTCAATATCAATGTTCTTGCCTCTCGTGACAATGGTTGAACATATATGCCACATTTTATACCGTTAAAATGATTTCGAACACGAAATCTTGTTATATTCGAAGACTATAAGTCTTCTTCATGGCACGAATGACTTCATGCAATCGATCGTAGTTACTCGCTAATAAATTCTACAAAATAATACCCTAAAATCCTTAGAATTTCATACTAGAAGTTGATTCTGCTAATGAAACATTTTATCGGTAAATTCAAATATCTCTGCCTTATATTAAAAACAAACCATTTCATATGTTACAATTCAATATCCAAATTCCTGAACTCATTTCTTTTCCAGCTCAAGAAAAATAATTGTAAAAAATTCTTATCTTAATTATTTGCAATTCCTTCGGTTCTTTCCTATTAATTAAATAATACAAATTATCCCCTAAACTCCCGATCTGTCTATCTAATATTTCCCATGATTATACGATGAGTATTCATCGTGCAGTCACATGTACAAGCACCAATTCCATAATTCATCGAGTTGCCATAAATAGACCTATGAACATTTCGTTAATTCGTTATTTTCACTAATCTGTTGGTCACAAAATGCGACACGTTAAAGATACACTGCTACCATTTTAGGGCGAAGAGCGATAGACTGTAGAAGTGTCGCAGTCTTAGAACGCACCTGACCATGCAATGAGCGGCTGATAAAACGAATCTCGGTGCTATGTAAGTACCTCCGCAGATATGACTAAAGTGTCGCCGTTGGACCGAGACCTACGAGAAATTGACATTGAAAATTCGGTTTCGTCATCAGCGAACCCCTACATCTTACCGATACAACTAGGATATTCATAAAGAACACTCTAATCGTTTCCAGAGAAACTTGCTATTCTAATGTATATGAATAATATTTTCAGAACTAATCAAAGAACTGCTTTACAGGATGATCTAAGAGAAAAGTTAAATAATTCAGGTGTATATAAATCCATTAAAGAGGGAAAAAGAAGATATTCTATTAACATAGAAATGCAAATTAATCCTGGAGGAGATGGGGACATGCTGTGAGATCAGGAAGTTCATTTAATATCAGATTCTCGTTTCAGTTCATTATAAAAGATATTCCCCTCTTTTATCTTCCATTCCAACGTAAATTAAAAAAATTTCCGGTTTATCTGGAATCGTTTCATCAGTGTCCTATATACTTCGCTGATATTAATAGTCAAGAATTAAGTGCTTGTCCCCTTCAGAATTATTTTGCACACCTATATTGATACGTTGCTTTCAATAATCTCCTAAATTATTTAACCTTCTTTTCTGGATCATCCTGTGCATTATTTTCCTGTTACTTTTACATCGATCAATTCCGTTAATAGGAAACATTTTACGCATTTTCTGCTACTCTCTATGAATCCTAATAAAATAACTTACGAGAAATTGCCTTCTTACCGTTATCAAGACTTGTTAGGAAAGATATCGTAAATTGACATAGTCTCGATGACGATTTCTATTGCTATATTTTTCATCATCTCCTCGAGACGATTAGAGTGATTCGAGTATCCGTAGTTTTATATAATATTTAGGAAACGTCACGGGCGCATTTCACCTACGAGAAACGGGTAGTTTCTTATGTCAGTGATTTCTCCGCCGACTACCCTCACAAGTATTTTCTTCGTCGAATTGACCAACGTTTTATCGTCGCTCGATGGAATCTCGTTTGTAGTTACAATCAGCATTTGAAAAGAAGACATCAACGTGAACAACAACAACATCTTGATCATTTGTCTACGACACTGGTTGCTACTGGCGGAAATTTGCCGCTTTTCCCGCGACTCGGTCGCCTTTTGTTTTCCATTTTGCGGTATCCAGAGCGGTATCCACAGGGTGATACGATTTCAATAGCTTCGAGGACCAGACAGGTTCGTATTACATACTCGGTACACATATTCGTTTTCACAATTTCGATTAACTAACTTCGATCCGTTTCAAATCTTCTCTGCTACTTTGTTAATAAATAACAAATGCTTTTATTCTCACAGACAAAATTTAGATCTCTTCGATTTGGCGTGAAATTTCGACTTCCCTGAAAATTATATATTCCGTATATCGTTTCGCGAGGTAGATTCGATATCGAGTATTACATATCGTTATTAAAAATTTTAATATTATAAAGTCTCCTTACCGTAGAAATTTATAATTATATTATCGCTGTCGCGATTTCGCAAATTTCGTAAAAGAAAATCTGTAAAAAAAAAAAAGGGACCACCTGATCTTTAAATACGATAGAATAAGGAGAACAATTTGAAGAGTGTAATCATAATCATTCGTACCTCGAAACCATTTAAATCAGTCCCACGCATTGTCCATCGAATTCAGGAAATTTTATTCAAGTTAAATTCCGTTTCGGGCGACTCACTCTGTATAGTGCCCAGAGCTGGGTCGCGTTCGTCAGCGTCTCCATTGTATCGGCATTGTGCCGCGACTATTATCGCGCGGCTCTCGAGAACAAGGACAATCGAGTAGCCGTGAGGCTCGAAAAGATTAACTCTTTACGTGTAATTATAACGCTACGATATGTTGCACGATACGTCGAAAGTATCACCTGCTAAAGATCTCTTACCATTATGGATATAACGCTCTTTCTCTCTCTCCCACTCACACTGGTTCCCTTGCTTTCTATCTTTCTTTCTCTCTCTCTCTCTTTCTATCTTCCTTTCTATCTGTTTAACTCTATCACTCTTCCTCTCGTTCTTCCCTTGCACAGAACACGTTAAACTGAAAAAAAAAGAAGAGAAGAAAAAGGGGAACGGAAGCGTTTTAGAATCGTGCACACGTGGGATGTCCCGGAAAGCCGTCGTATACACAATTTTATTGATCGACGTGCAGAGCGCGGTGCGTAGGCAAGGAAATTCTATAATTACACCTTGTTGTTTTTCTGCCCCGTGTAGACATTTATAGGCGTGCATGAAATCCACGCCCGTGGCAACAAAATAACCAGATCTCCCCCTTTGATCGCGTACAACTTTTTCTTTCATTCTTTCGCTCTTTTTACTTCTCGTTAAAAATAGGGCTCGTCGCTGTAACGAACAAGTTATGTTCTTATGGGACAAGCCTACGTGTGCGTACGGTTTACCAAGTCAGCTATAGACGATTGATTACAGTGTGCAATAAAACTGTGTTGAAAGTTGAACGACGGGTTTAAAATAAGTATAGGAAAGTTATATTTTTCTACGTCGATATTACGCATTTATGACAATTTTTCGCGAGTTCACATGTGGCGCGATTAAATGACATATTTGCTCGTTGCTCGTTAAAATTTTATGGTACAAACATTCGTGGTAGTGTCAGATTGTAACTAGTTTAGACATAAACGATAAGTTTGTTGAATGATAAAACAAAAGTTACTAGAAAAACAGAAAGAAATAATAGGGAATACTAGAGTATAGAGTGGCAGTTCAGAATATATATTTTAGGGAATATTCATATACTGTAATATTTACGTGGAAATGTAAATAATGATTGTATCGTATAATAATCAATAAGGATATTGTTTTGGCCTGAATTATATATTTCTAGGCACGATGTAAAATTAACCTATGCACGAACCGTGCTAATAATTAGTAATAGATTGCATATCACATGCGACGATTTTTCAATTCTTTCGCTACCTATAACATACAATTTTATTGCACGGTATAATTAAACGTATGTAGCTGGCTTTACATTAATTACATATAAATGCGTTTCGTGAAAACTAGACGCCATTATTATACAGGAGAGTGTTTTAAGTAGAATCATTTTTACATCGATAATAAATATACGTACAAATATCTGATATATCTCCGTCTTATACGAAATACGAGGAACGAGATTAAATTAAAGAACAGTGATAGCGTATTAAATAAGTAACATCGTCATTAACGACGAATTATATCATTATGCCGATAACAAGGTACAACAGTCTTAATTTCTGATTTGTCAATAGGATGCCAGTTTTGGACTATACTTTGCGTTTGCTAGCAAACATACATATATATGTATAATCTTTTTATATAAATATCTGAGATATTTGAAAACAAAACATTCACATGCACACGTGTACGAAGCTCGTATGTATCATACCTATATAACTTATCATATCATTTTATACGATAATATGTATATGAAATATATAGGTAATTCTTCGTTCTTACTTAAATTAGCTTTACAACGAGTACTTAGATTGTACTAGAACTAGGAATGTAAAAACGTTAAATAATCGATCACAATGTTCATCTTTGGTTATGTGTGCCGACAAGAAAACAAGAACAAAAATATAATTATACACGATTCAAGATGATACACTGAAAATATGCAAATCTCGTTTGTTCTCGTTAAATCGTGGTTAATTTTTCGATCGAAATAAACATGTCAATTCAATAGAGAAACTTCACGTATCTGAACGATAGATATTAAAATCAGTGATATGTGTCTTCCAAGAAACTATATATGATTATACTTCAACGTTCATTTGAAACGATAACTATACGATTACACTTCTTAATTTCGAACAAGAAATTCGATTTACGAATTGACATTCATTACACCGTCTCCGATCGTTATGATATACCGACCGAACGAACAGATCTGCCCATCGAAATGCTCGGGATCGCTTCGAGAGGGCGTCGCAATAATCATGAAATAGCGATATGTAGATAGTTTTCTAAACTGTAGATAAAACAGTACTTCGTATATACTCTCGCGGATACAATAAATTCTCCTCGACGATTTCGTACGAGCGAATAAATTATTCTATTCGATATAGTGTCAACATAGTTAAAGGATCTTGAACCAAAAACAAATATGTACATACAGAGATCTCGAACGATGGTAAACGGGTTAATCTTGCTGTCGACGTTACGAAGAATGGAAGAAGAAAAATGCGCCCGTGTATATTGTGTGCTTATCTTTTTTTCATCTTTTTCTTTTTAGAAAAAATCACTGTTAACCGGCGAATTACTATTCACTACGTTATCTTTTTCTTTTCCCATATTTTTTTCTTTTTCATTTTACTTATTTTCGTCTATCGCCGTTTCGATGGTCGTGAGCTCTTAACGAGTCAAAACAACCAGGAAACGAACGGAATTCACTCCCGGGATTCGACAATATTTCCGCGAAATAGATAACGATCGATACAAGCGACAATCGAAAATAGTTGCACGAAGAAGCCGCGTCTATATGAGTTTATAAAATTTCTGCAAGACAATAAAATCGCTGCCCCCGTGTATTTCGATATAATCAAGGAAGACATTGTGATTGTTCGTTCTTTAATATTATCTGTTTAANGTTCTCCCTTTTATCCACTCGTGTTTACACTTCGTTTACGTATATTACACATCTTTTTTTTGCGTTTTTTTTTTCTTGTGTTTTTTTTTTCTCCACCTTTCTTTAATTTTTTTTTCTTTTCTCTTTCGTTTAATTATCCTAAAGCAATTGACTTTTATTAAGGAATGATCTTGTGCATCACGCAGAGTATGCACAGTAACGTAGCTAGGGGCCATCCCCACGCGACATTCGGTGCTGAGGACTCGGCGATCGGCGCGGGTATAATTTGCACTGGAACAACGAACAAAGAAGATATCTCACGTTAGAAACGCACGATGCGCGATGCAGAGTGTCACTTGAAAAAATCACAAGTATAAAATTCGATACTACCGATGAAACAGAGGTGAATTATCTTTTATTTCTTATCTGTAAAATTTTTGTTCGGTACTAAATTTGGAATCTTTTCTAGTTGAAAATGGAAAAATTACGTGAAATTTATTAATTTGCGATACTATGGTAAGTAAGGTCGTCAATAAAAATTGTTCTGTTTTGAATGGGTAATGTAGGAATGAAAATTTCTGTAGTAATAAATATTTTTTGTTTTATAGCTACACTGATATTTTTTGTCATATTGGGTTAATCATATTTAGAAGTATTAATCATATAATAATAATGAAAAAACAAGCTATAAAATATGTAGCAAATCACTATTTTTATTGCATATTTTTTCCCATTATGATTAATTTTAATTTTAAAGTTCCTCTCACTTTCATTACGTGTAATAATTTACATTAAATAGTTTGTATAAGCAAAGAGAGTATTGTATCATTTAGTATAATTGTGTGTTAAGGTTGACTGAAATGTAATCCGAATTCGTGAACGACATTTCTACGATGTTAGACGTAACACAGACTGAAGATGGTATGTACGAATTTTGCGATTGCTATTTCTAATTAGACGTTTTCTCTCGCGGTGCAATAGCGCTTCAAACGGGTTAATTAGAACGCCTACTTTTGAAGCTACGCATCTCATTCATTAGTTTGCCTTATGTGAAGCATAGAAAAAGAATTTGAGATGAAAATCTCATGGCTAGCAGATTTGAGTAGAAAAATGCTTTTTGAAGGAAAAAGAAAAAACGAACAGAGAAATACATCGTACGCGATACACAGTTCTTTCTCCTAGTTTGTAAACCAGGCCTAATACTCGTGTATCGATTTCTATCCGTAAAAACAAATTTCCATTTGAAAAGCGAATTCCAATTTAAATCGGTCAAGTTTCATAAAACGCAAATCGTTTGTCTATGGTTTCCGCGTAAAAAAAAAAAAGAGAAAAAAAGTAGAAAAGCTGGAAAACAGAAATATTACAAATAGGATGAATAAAATCCGAAAATCTGATTGAGAAATTGTCTAAATACGAGTTCTCGATATCTGATACAGATAAAACAAATATGATCTATAGAAACAGTATTTGTAGATTTACGTAAAAACATTCACCAAACAAAAAAAATGTAATGTAATCTAATACTTGATAATCGAATTACAGCTGGGATATTCAATATGAAATTAAGCCTCAAATAAAACCTATTTAGAAATGAATAATTCCCAATTATCCTGGAAAATATAGCAATTATCAATGGAACGAATACAAATTTCATTTGGCTCTTTGATATTGATAGAACCTAACTTTTATAAAATTAGTTCCCGACAGTTATTTAACACTAGGTTTACGGGGGTTTTTTGAATATCTATTTCTACGGACACCCGTCAGATTTAGGGTGAAAGAAACCACATATTTTCTTTAAAAAACAAACGATGGGTTTAATTTGAAAACAATCGCAATATTAACAGACTTAATATAAGTTAATTAAATCTGTTAATATCGTATAATTGAAGCAACCCATCCGTCAAATTGACGGGTCCCGTAAATCTAGTGTTAAATAACGCTGGAGAATCGCGTAAAGGTAAATTCCTGAAAATGAGTCACCGTAAATTGAATTTACAGGTTTTTTTAAATCATATTCGTTATTTGAAGGTATAAAGGAGAGAAATGAAAGTCAAGACAGAAATTATTTGAAAATTGAATGGAATAATTACCCGAGACCGTTTCCTTTCTTATATCAGCATATTTCACGTGGTGCAAGGGGTAATCAGGAATAGTTGAAGAGCAGCTGATCTCCAAGTATCCATTCTCCCCAGCGTGCAACGCGGACACCTCTATGGTTAGCTTCGCAGTAGCGGACATCAGTTGGTCCTTGTGGTACGTGTGCGGATAGTGGTTTACCAGACTGATATCCACCTAGTGTAACAAACAAAAGAAACCATCAGTCAGAATGGTAGTAAAAAAATTTCTGTTCAATCTACCATCAATGATAAATAATATTTATCATGTTTATCTAGACAAATGCAGGTATTTTTCGTTTTATTATCTTCCTTAATTAAAGTTAATTTTCAAAGCAACGAATACCTTCTAAAGTCCAAATTTACGTAATAAGAGATCGAAAACGTCGAGGAGATGTTACTTTAACTTAAAAGTTGTTAATTATTATACATACGCAAATTACTAGACTAATGCACAAATTAGTGGTAAAATAAAAATAGTTGAAAGATAAACCAACGACACGAAAGTAATTGTTACAAATTAGACACAAATATATTAGGTTGACAAGGAAGACACAGAAATATAAGCCTATCACTTCCAAGTGACAAATTATAGAGAGCTAATTTGAAACTTGCTATGCCGCAATTCAACGATTACTCGTTTCTACACGCCAGCTTAACTCTTTTGTTTCATTGCAGGTCTTAACGAACGATACAAAACCGGTTAAACGTAAAAGAGGTTACACGGCTGCGTCGCTAATTAAAGCCAACGACATCACCGAGTAAAAATTACTTCGTTCGAGGTTCGTTGAAGAAAGTTTCCTGTTATCTTTGACATTTACTCACCTCCTTGTCGTTTATGTACCAAGTCAAGTGAGGAACTGGATGCGCAGCCGAGGAGGTGCAATTCGCCTCTAAACTTTCGCCCACCACGTACATGCTCTTCTTGAACGTGATTTTCGGGTTTTCAGTCTGTGGTACTACGCAATTTCATAAAGCTAATTAGAACAGAATTACCACGAACAACTCGGGTAGGAACGCTTCAGGAGCTTCAGACTTGGCTAAATGTTTAACTTTCGTTTTTTTTTTTTTTTTTTTCTTTCATTTTTTAATACTTTTTCTTTTTACCAGCAAGTGGAACGAGTTCGATATTTGCGATCATTTTTTCCCTTCTACGGATTACGCTTGCAAATGTTTAACTTTCGTTTTTTTTTTTTTTTTTTCTTTCATTTTTTAATACTTTTTCTTTTTACCAGCAAGTGGAACGAGTTCGATATTTGCGATCATTTTTTCCCTTCTACGGATTACGCTTGCAAATGTATTCCCTTCGTGTTTTACACCGAGCGAAACGTGCAGCCTGTACGCGACCTGTCCCGATTTATGCCGATAAAAGTCATATAACATTTTTATGCTTGAACGGCACATTATAATTGCAAAGACATCGTGTTTTATCGCGATTTTATTTCACGGTATAGGCAGAACGATTGCATAATTAGCTGATCGATCGATGAAAGGATGAACCTGGCTGATAGCACCTTTCATCGTTCGAGACTTTTTTTTTATTCGGCGTCTTATCGAAAAGGAATGTTTCTTTCCTGATTAAAGAAGAAAAAAAGAGTATGAAGCAATCTGGAAGTTGTAATCCGGAAAAGTGTTAAGATACAGGCGAATTTAAGTATGTTTATTGCAAAATATAAAATTCTACTTCTGTCAATCCATTTTTATTGTTCGTTCGACCGTTTCGTTGTAATAAGTGCGTATAATATTTGCGCATAATTATTTTGTTATTCATTTCCTTCGTTTCAGAAACGCGAATGCAAATATTAGCGTGTCTGAGCTTTATGGGACGCATATGAATCAACTTTGCCAATAAATTTGCAAAAATTCGACATTTTTTGCAACGATAAAAATAAGCTAATTAACATGTTAACGTTGCATATATTTCGTAACGTACTATAGGATGATACACATTATTATACGTTATTATACTACGAAGAAAATATTACAAAATTTCAATGATAAAGTTCCTTAATCTCCGCAAAGACCAAATAGGTGAGGAAACAATGCGATCACCATGTGAGCGATATCTATTGTAGTATGTTAAGCATGTTATCAATTGACGTCTAATATTGTATGTCATTATGCTGAAAAGAAGATATTAACAAATTTTCGCAAAGTTAATTTGAAAAATAAACTAGTTAACGTGTTAACTCTTTTTTTATACGTTATATCGTGTTGTAGCTTAATATATTAGATTGTAATCTGCATATTAAAAAACTTAAAGAATGAAGTCTCTTGATTTTCCCTGCAAAATCCGCGAAGACGAAATAGGTCGAGTTTCCGTAAATTGATGTCTTTAATTATTAAACTGAAATTACATCAAATTGCAGCTCAAGACGTTGCTTTTATGCGGCTAAATATTTAATTTGAACCATCAAGAAAATTGTCTTAACATCCATGTAGATATAAATTTTTCATACTTAAAGAAGACATTTATGGCTAAAGCATAAAATACGTAAAAATCAATGTGGTTTAACCTTTTTGTGACATGGCGGGGACGTTGGAATGAAGAATTCTTTTAATTGGAAGTTTGGAAGTGCTTTCACGTGTTTTCTAACTTTTCCAATTTTAAAAACTTCCTTTTCGACTTATGAATAGATAACTGTATTACAGAGAAACTTTTTTTTATAGCTCTATATTTATTTCCAAATTTATCTCTTACATTGTGCCAGGTTCCTCTCTTTTAAGATCACGCCATAAGTTAACGATTTTAATGTTCGCGTGACTATTTAGTGAAATATTCGAAGTGGAAGTCAGTTTGTTTTGCTTTTTATCGTCCGTCAAAAGTGGCATTTTATAGCGTTTTAAAATATCGAAGTAAGTAGAAAAGTAGAAAAGCATCGTAATCGTTTCTCGCAGATTCACGAGAGGGAGAATTCTTACAGATTAAGATAACATAGAGATATAGTGCGGAAATTAACGAAGCAATTAATTCCGTCCCTTTATCACGTTAGAAAAATCCTTGACAATTTCATACAAGCCATACCGTTCTGTATTAAAAACTGGAAATAATTATTAAGAATATACAAAATCCCAGTCTCATTATTTATTTTAATCTTCTATTCAGCAAAAAATCTGGGAAAATTTAGGTCCATCTAACACCGACCTATATTATAACAATGCGCTCCAACTTTTTAAACTTGTTCAAAAAGACTGACCAACTCAGCACTGAAAAAATATTTTCCATTATATTAAAAATACAGAGATAAGTTAATTGGTATCTCGAAACAAAGGCTACGAGTTTCCAAGAACGCAGACAGGATAATTACACGATAATTTCACGAGATAAGGGATTTGCAACGCATCTGAACATTCCTGTCCTTAAATCCGACTATTTATAGAAACGGAGTTAAAAATTATGAAACTCTGAGAAAATCCATTACCACTCACGCAAAGCACATATAGAAAATATCGCGATAGAAAGATACATTGTGTAGAAAAATGATTTATCGTAGCATAGCACAGACAACGAAAGTTCGACCAGCAGAGAAGCCATTAGTCCAATAGCTGTTCTGCAATGGCCAGAACTCGCGCAGGAGTCTATGCAAAGAAAATGGTACACGAAATGTTGAAGTTTCGTAAAGATGGTCGTATGGCTTACCTATAACTTTCATTTGAACGCTTTCGGAAGTCTCGCTATAAATAGGAGTCGTCATCGAGACTTGACAGGAATACGAGCCGGACGCCTCGAAACGGACGTTCTTTAATTTGATTGTCGTGCCATTTTCCAAGTACTGCAAACAAACGGTGTGTATCGTTACTAGGCGGTTTCGATCGGGTTAACCGGTTACCTAAGACCCCTTAAATAACACGCGACCACTGTTTCCACGTACTCGTTCAGACCCTTCAGCATTGTGCCCCCGCCTTTATTATTGCCTCTTGCGTGCGAGAGCACGCTTGAAAGGGACGCTTGTATCGATCCCTCGAAAATAGATCAAACGACTGTTCTCTGATCGCGTAGGCGTTAGAAGAAGGAGCGAATGGGAAAGAAGTGAAAAGTAAAAAGAGAAGGTAACCGTGGAAGAAGAAATTGCTTCCCAAAGATAGGAATCTTATCTACAGGATGTCCTAGAATTACGGGTGAATCAGAGGGTAGAGTTTGGAAGTGGATGGCGAAAGGAACATTCTGTTTGCATCGATGAACCCTTCTCGACAAAAGTTAAAGGACCAAGTAATTATCAATCCCTTTCAAAGCATTTGCAAATTTTTGTATATTCTTCGCCTTTCAAGATACCTATAGGAAAATTAAAAGTGGGTCAAAGAGATGAGAGATGTTACATCTACATGTATGTTCCGTATGAAGCATTTAGTCTATGTATCTCAAGATATAAAGAATACACAAAAATTTGCAAATCAATTCGGCAAATACATATTTCTAATCTTCCTGGAATTTTTAATTAGTTATATAGTATCTTCTGAGGAGACAGAGTCTGCGAAACAAATAACAATCTTGTAAGAACCATGGAAAATTGCATGTGCAAAGTTTAAAGTGCAAATTTTCAGGTTTTGTATGATAACATGAAATAAAAGGTTACAAATCAATTAATATTCCATATAAATGAATAACGTAATTAACGTATGTAAGTTAAATATATACAGCTTATTTATCAAATTAATCTCTTATTTTCAGATGCATTTTATTAATTCTCCATTTGCATACGTAGGGTACGTTGTTCGGTGTTCTTTTAAAGTAGTTATCAGTGATAAATGCCGAATTATATCAGCCCCAAAAATACCTCGGCAGTAACACATTCGTAGCACGCGTTCCTGCAACGCTGGTAAAGAATAATCGCGGCTTTTCGCCAAAGACTGGACTGAATTCCGAATCTCTACTTGCATCGTAACCACGTGACAAAATGGAACAGCCGTCTCGCAGCGAAAAAGTATCCTCTGCTCTGTCCTATCATCCCCTATTCCATCGATCGGCAATTTTGCAACGCCCTGCACAGTGTCTGTCACGAATCGAGGATACCGTGTTATTTTTATTAAAGTTGCATGTTTCGATGCAGCCCGTTTGGCATGGCTGGTTAAGGAAGTCCGTCTCGATATTGTATCCCGATATAATGCAAGCTAAGTTAATACCGTGCACGGTTTCAATTTCCTCCTGCAACGCCTTCGCGGCTTGGTCCCGATGAACAGGGACGTTTTATTTAATTCCAGGTCACGGGCACGCCTACGCGTGGGCTGGAAAAATTTTTGTTTTACGACGTGTTCTCTGAACAGAGGCCCCTGCAGGAGACGAGCGCGGTTTCCGTACAGCGGCCACGGAAGATGAAGTAATATAAGAGAGCGTAAAGCAAGATTGGATAACGGGCTGCAAGTGTATACGCTGTAACGGTGGAGCACAACGAACCACGCCGGGAGTATAACTAAACAATATTTTGCACAATTTTTGTTGAGTACCTTTCCGCGGATTATTATAACCAACGGAGAATTTAAACGTATGAGTTCCGCGTTGGCAACCCTTATTGAAGAACGATCGTGAATTAGGGGGTGTGTTATCAAATTATATCTTACTGCATGTTTGTCGAATACCATTTCGGACTGGTTAATATGTAATTGAACAATTCGTTTCAAATAGGGAAGACTTTTTTCAGGGCCGCGACCTTCACTGTTGGAGGAAAGTTTTTGGAGAAAGTATCGATAAATAGTTTTCTGTGTAACGTTGGAACTATATAGTCTATAATGAGTAACTGAATATATTATACGTAGATAATGATAATCATAGTGATATATGAATAGACGTAAAAATTGAAGGATTTTACAACGGAATTGTAAAATTGAAGTAAGTATTTGAAACAAGATTTTAAAAATATTTCGATATATTTAATAATTCTAGTGGGAATTAGGTATAATGTGTACTGGGTGCATATACATAAATATAAAAATGAAAAATAGAATTATAGGATTCAGATAGAAATTGGTGTTTTGTTATTAGAGAACTCTAAAAAATACAACTGTTATCAAATATTGTTTGCATATTTTGTATATTTTGCATAGATATATACGTACAGAAATGCGTTCATCACTGATTGATGATTGTGGACAAAGGTTAAACATAAATGTCATTTTCGTAGATATTAATATTTAATAAATATTCTGCGTATTTGCTAGGTATTCGTTTCTATCGGGTCATGCATAAATTTTAGACCGTGTTACAAAGAGATAAGTCATCGTAATATACTGTCTGAAATGAGTGACATTTTGAAAGGTATAAATGTCAATGGGCAACGAGAAATTTCGCATCCTTATCGCTGCAAATTTAAACGTGCCCTGTGACATTACGCGTATGTTAGAAAAATTAGAAAAAGAAAGCTATTACGATAAGTTTTAGTTTAAACTGTAGTAAATTTCACTACACGTTTTCAAGCAACGATAGGTAGGAAAAGATATTTGAAATAAAAACGAAATATCTCCTTAACACTTTTGTTACTACTTCATCTCTCTCGCATCTATCTCAAATGTTCATCGACCGAACGAAACTCTTCTTCCCGATTCACTGCTACTCACACAGCCCATTAAACTTGCAGTAATATAAATATACCATTCCGATCTAATTGCAACTCCCATGGAGCTACAATTTTCCCTCTACGTCTCCAATTTTATTCAACCTTTAACTCTCGTTGGCTCGTTAAAATGCGTGAACGAGCGTCACGATCGAAAGAGGAACGAGCTAGAATGGCCAATCGAGGTTCGTAAAAGGCTCTCGTAGATCCACAGAAACCAATCGAATATTAAATAAGCGTAACGAGCATTGAACAAGTGCCATCTTTTCCTTCACTCAAGAAAGAAGGTAATTCTGTTTGTCGTCCACTGCTCATCCTTAAGGGCATTCGAGTTACCTCGACGTTTCTGAACAGCGATGTCCACCTTATCGTAGCTCGGATACACGCGGCACGGAGTGCGGGGTAAACAGAACACACGCGTTTAGTGGCCGATAAAGAGTATGCGTCACTTTTTCTAGGTTACTCCTGACGTTTCGGGCACAATGCGGCTCGTAACGCAAAGTAAATCGCTCGCCCGATGCACGAACACAGTGAATTTAACGCGACGGGAACCACCCCTGTATAATTAACGCTGTTCCGTTCCTTTTGAACAGCGGCGTCTCTCTCGGCACTCGCGAATGAATTTATTAGTCTACACAGGACGCGACTTTCGGCCTGAAAATTTTCAAAGACGCGTTAAAATATTCGATATCGAAAAGCAGAGGGTGCCGCTAACGCTAGAACTACCGCGGTCAAGTGTCCGACGAATGAAAAAGAAGTAGAATCTTTACAAAACGGAATAACGGGAAACGCTAATTATAATATTATTTAAAGAAAATACACGAAAAATGCGGAACTTTTAAAAATGGTCATTTAAGCCAGCAATCGTCAAATTTTCGGGCTTCGCGTACTAAATTCATAATTTTAAATCCCACCGATTACTAATATAAATTTTTTAAAAAGGTAAATACGCTTGTAAAATAACAATTAGAGAAATTCTATACTATTAACGGAGAATACATATATTTAATATAAAAAGAAATTGGAAATGATTATTAATTATAACATTCTTCTTCGAACCACCAAAATTTTCGCACGTACCATCGTTTAATGACCTTTGATTCAGGCCATGGTGAGTTTAGTATTGCCGGTGGTCGTGAATTCTGCTCGAGTTTTATGTTTCGGATAGACTAAATTATTTTCACTCGCGCAGGGATCATTAATCGCGTAGAAGCGATTTATTACACTCGAGAGAGGCAGAACTCGTCGACTATTTTTCGCGGTTTTTATATCACCAGCCAAATTATTTTCATTCGACAGAAATTACGGATCAGCTTCTAGTTCGAGTTTTGATGGGTGAAGTTTATTTATAGACAGTGCTGGGAAATGTCGTTCAATTCGTCCGAGTCCTTTTCGTGAAATACCAATCCAGTTTCGCTTAGCGATTCAGAGAGGGTAAAGTTACCGAGTTCTACTTCTTTGAAAAAGATCGACATACAGACATCGATATGAAGAAAAAAATATTCTCAGATATTTTATTTTCTCGAATAAAATGGTAATAAGATACGTTTGCGTGTTTAATAATTTGAGAGACTCGAATTTTCAACGACAGTAAAAATAAATGTCAATACGTTTTACAAATATTTATTTCCTTGAAATTTTCCTATGATTATTATCTTTTTAATTGAAGGATTTTGTCAACGCAAATTAATAAGGAATTTCTATTTCATAATATTAGAAATTCGTTTTATGGTAAGTCTATTTTATTTTATTTTCTACATATGCAAAATCTGTACTTGTTATTTCGATACAAATTTATAATTCATTTTATAATAAGTGTATTTTATTTTATCTTATTTTCCGCGTGTAGTAAATTTCTGCAGTACTGACACATCAATGAATAATGAAATACTTTAATTCCTATTTACATTACCGCGGATCATTATTTTACGATAAAGCTTATATCAATCGGATGCTTAGATAATACGATAAATATTCCCATTGTTAGGCGTTTTGAAAGTTGCATTGCAAAAGAATATCAATCGTTTGAAGTCGGTAATTGGAGAAATACGAATACTTGTATAACTCGCGGTATATTCAAATGTTTTTCCATGGTCGATGAAAAATGGTGGTCTGTAAAATGATTAATCGACTAAACGTCTCTTCTCACAATTTTTCCAAGACAATTCGAGATTTATGTATCCAGAAGGCACAGTTACTTCCTCTAATAAAAACCTCCCCGTGCCTTATCTCATCGCATCGATGTATAAAATATAACACTTATTAACGTCAATCGTTTTATCATAAATTGACCGTGCTGAAAATTTGATCCAAATTAAAATATTCCATACCAGTCGGTTAAATAAAAATTTCCAAATTTGCGAAAAAATTCCTGAATCGTCGCAAGGGAAAGGATAACATGTTCCGATGAAACAAACGTGTTCCAATTTCATCGCGGAAATTATGACATGGCGAACCACGAATTATCAAACATGGCTGTTCATTTCGGTAGTGTCTATTATAGTCGTGCATTTATCACGGTATTGCCGAGTCAAGCAACATACATATATATTTGATCGTTAGAACACGCGGATAATCACGTTGATAATGTATAAGCCCGTCTCGCATAATTTCGATAATACATGACCGCGATGTTTCGCTATTGATATTATCGGACAAAAGTTGCACGTTTGTGCACAGGATAAAGGGTTCTGCATGGTGGCTCATTCTCCAGCAGGGGGCACTTTCATCCTTCTTTCGACAAGAACAGTTTATATCCATCTTGCGAAACGTCGAGCACGAACGCGTCGCATTTGCACCCAGCCGAGCGTGCAGTGTATCAATTCTTTTTCCTTCTTTATTAAATTCCAGCTGATATAAAAGAAACATGAATATTCAACGTAACGGTTAATTAACTATCCCCATCCATCCAAGGTTCCTTCCCATTTATTTATCTATTTGTTGCAAATCGATAATCGATGGAATCAATTATTTCCCGATTATTTTTAAAAGGCGCTGTTCTTTTTCCCGCTTTTCAACTCGTTTCCCGGAGAACTGGCTCGTGAAAATTCCCAACCTATCTTGTTTCTACCCTCCCTCTTCCTCGCCGCGTCTCTCGCTCGGTAATTAATCCGCGGAAAAGCGGCGCGACGCCGTTGAAAAACTAATATGTCAGGGTAGGTTTGAAATAAAAAAGCGAGAAGTTTTTCGCGCAAGGATAAGCGAACGGTCTTGAATTAATTATAACTTCGGCGTGCGAGTGGAACAATGCTGTATCTGATCGGATACACGTCGCGCCGCGGCGTTTGACCGTGCAAGTAGAATAAGGCGATTGTGGCCGGACACGGGAGCGAAACGAAACGACACGGGGATAATGGAGAGAAAAAAGAAAAAAAGGGAAGGAAAAAGAGGGAGAAAGGGAAACGATGAAATTCGCATAAAAATAACTATAATTCACCGGCTAAGCATCGGGGCACCTGTTACCAACACTTGAAAAACTTCCCCCTCGCATGCAATTACCGGTTAAAGGGAAGAGAAATATAAGAGGTTTTTCTACATGCTCGGAGCTTTCATCGACTTTATCGTGACATTAATCTTTCCCTTTCGCTACTTGTATTCGTATAAGGTCTTGGAAGACTATTGTATTATATTAAAGATACTATGGCGGGCTAAGACTACGCGATTGTTGTCGTATTTGCAGACGTTTCTTTTTTATTTTCTTTCTTTATGCACGTCGAGAGTAGGTCTTTTACATGCAAAACCGTTTGCGCGATAAAAAATACGTGGTCGCGAAAATTTACATGTAGTTTTCTAAACAAGTATGTTGGATTAATTAGTCTGGGGGAAGTGATGTGTGGCAAGTGACGATGTAAATAATGACAAAAATGTGGAAATATGTATTGTACAGCGTGATGCAAACGAAATGAAACGTATTGAGAATATAACGTTAATATATGAAAATGAAATACAGATAGAAAGCATAATAGAAATATAACGAAAGAGTGAGAAAGTCAATGAAATAAAGGAACGGCAGTTTTATAACTCGAATGCAACGCGAGTGGAATAAAAATGATTAAGAAAAGAGAGATTGGTTACAAATTTTAGGCAAACGAAGAAACGATATTCGCGGAATTCGAACAGCATTTCAACGAAGAAATTAATTCCCCCTTTCTCCCGAGGAAAAAGCTTTCACGTTTCAAAGTGAAAGTTATCGCTGCCCAAATCGACTGCGCTTTTGTCGACGTGATTGCAAATTAAACGATTAATCAACCAGTATTACTCCAACAGATTGCACATCCAGTCTGGGTAACCGGCAATTTTCCCGAAATCGTTCGATCCGGTTTGCGGCGAATCGCGTTTTCGAACGTGATACGGTTTTAAATTATTAATTTAAACCTAAGTTCAGACCTGTCTGGATTAAAGTATTAAAAACACCAGACGGTCTGCGTAATTTATTTTTGGACCAGACGGGTATGCAGACCTTCGATGCATCGTCAGATTAAAGATACGTACATATATATATACACGTCTTTCGAACTTTATTAACTATGATGAATATTATAATTTTCATCCTTCGAATGAATCATTGTCGTGACTGATAAATTATCTTTATCGTTAAACATTTCCGTGCATTTCCGCGATAATGGGGATAATAACATACTCGCGCGATATGAATACGTAAATGCAAACGATGATAAAGAAAAAGCGGACAATGCTTCGGGTATTAGCAAAAATAACAACAGTTGAAATAATAGCGATGTAATCTCGCTGTTACGAGGCTCATAAACGACTAGATAAACTAAACTGAAACGATGACGTTATGGCTTCGTTTCACGACACTGGTATGCATGACAAAGCGAGGGAAAAAACATTAAAAAAAAAAGGTGAGAAAAGGAAAAAGGAAATTGCAGAATTATTCTCACGTCTAGCAGTTGGTCTTATAACGACGTACAATTTCAAATTGGTTTGATTAAATTTGTTGTAGATAGCTTCAAAGTTGAAATCCGCATAACTGCTTTCAAGAAAGACTATAACAAGAAGAAAAGAAAAGCAAGAAAGGAAGAACTCGTACAATTTTAGATCGATCGATTACTATCGTGAAATGTATAGTCATTATGGAATCTCAAATTGATTTGATTCGGAATTAAAATCCGTATAATTGGTTTCAAGAGAATGCGTGATAAAAAAGGGAACAAAAAAGAGAAAGAAGACTATAGAATTCTGGATTAATCGTTCAGTGTTACGAAATGTAAGATACTTTCAGGTACTGTAAGGCACTTTCATTATTAAAATTGGTTATAATTGGTTTTATGAGTATGTACGATAAAAAAAGAAAAATACATAAGGAGAAAAAAGAAACTGTAGAATTCTACTTTGGTTTAACGTTACGAAATACATGGACAAATATATGAACGTGGTAGAATCTCGAATTAATTCGATTAAATCCTCTGTAAGATAGCTAAATACATAGGTAAAATCCGTATAATCGGTTTCAGGTGAATGAATGAGAAAAAAAGACAGAAATATGAGAGAAAAAGTATTATAATGTTCTACCTCAATGATTTAGTACTACGAAGGACACAGATATTACACAATTTAACACCGATTCCAGTAAAGCCATCTACTTTCGGTATTAAAGTCCGTATAATCGGATTCAAGATAGCACATAACAAAAAGAAGAACTAAGAAGAGAGAACAAAGTTGCAGTATCTTACATTAATTAAATTTCAGGTTCAAAACTCATATAATTAATTTCAAGGTAATAACAAGGAAGAAAAGTAACAAAAGGGAAAAAGAAAATTGTAAAATTCGATATGAATTATTAAGCGTTTTATAACTATTAATCGTATATTGATTATACAGAAATATAATCAAATCGATTTCAAAAAAGGATACATCGAAATAGAAGAGAAAAAAGAAATTATAGAACCTTGCATTACTAATTTAGTATCATAAAATATATAAATGTCATAATTTTCAATTGATTCGATTAAATCTGTCCTTAACCACCGTCAGAGCCAAAATTTTATAGAATCGATATCGAGATTACAGATGAAGAAAAAAAGCTGGACAAAGAATATTTTAGGATTCTACGTTGATTAGTTAGCGTTAAAAAACACGTAGATATCGTAGAATTTCAAATTGATTCTATTACATCCATCGAAAGATAGCGTGGGTGTTAAAGTTGGAATAATCGGTTTCAATCGAAGCACGTGTATTTTATTCGCGAGGTATAAAAGTAGAGATGGCAAAAAATGATATAAATGGAGGTAGATTTGCAGGAGTGGAAAAAGGTATGAAAAGTTCCAGCATCACACATTTCAATGGAAGGCAAAAACTTTCCGAACAATACGAAACACGGATATACGGGAAACCGGTATGTAACATGAACACGCGATCATCTATCAGGGTATCACGGAATCGTTAAATGCATTAGACCAATGAATTACTTTTTCATGCACAATATTCGTGTGCAGGTATCATTAAAAACCGTTTCTCGTTATTAACGTACGCACAGTTGCGCTTATTTAGAACGGGCTATGTAGGACATTTGACGTCGAAGATAGAAAACGAATGATCGACATGACGTGAAGTTAATAGAAGAATGTGATAAAGTATAAAAATACTTTAACCCGTAATCATCAGGCAAAGAAGCTTTTCCCTCTATTTTCGGTAAAAGCGTAAATAACTCGGAATAAAATAACGGAGGCACGAAATCGATAAGCGAAAAAACTCGGAACCGTAAATTTTAAGAAACTTTAAAATTCATTTAAGCGCGGACGAAGTAAAAAATGATGAACGGAGAAATATTAAAACGCTTCCCGTATAAAAGTGTAATAATAGATCGTAAATTTTCATCCGTATAACGGCGGTGGAAAATTTTGAATTATATTATAAACCGTTGAAACGCTGCATAAAACACGAGTGCGATGATAAACTACGAATCCTGATACAATTAACGATGTTTAAAACAAACAGTCGCGCCATAAAACACAGAAACCACGCGAACGAAATATCGCTTACGGGAGTATAAAATATTAGCAACGTACGAAAACGAATGAAAAATATAAAATATCAATTACAACATCATTTACGCGTATAACATTTTCGTAGAAAAGTAATGAACTTTTTGAAAAGTTCAACGATCTAACGATCTTTAACTCTATGTAGGGCTACCAGACAATTCAAAATGGCTGCTATCCGACCTCCCGCGTTTCCAATTATCAAAAATGCACCGGTATTTTTAGCAGAATTGGCATTTCCTTTTACCAAGGACAGAGAAATAATCGTATATGCCTAAAGAAATTACACGCTGTTCATTTTCATAAGCTGCAGAACTTTAATTATTCCTAATTACGTACGCTGTACTTAGACAGACATTAGAGGCCGTAATTGTTGTGTGAAGCAACGAGGTTCCTAGAGAAAGAAGGAAAAAGGGGAAGAAGTACCGCCGGTATGAAGATCATCGTTTGCTCAGGGTAGCAGATGCGACGAGTATGACTGCGCAATTGCTTAAAGACTGCATAATTGAAAAGCCAGGTCGGCACAGTTGTGCGTTAATTGCATGAAACTCACCTGCATGTTTGCGCCTTCCACCGCGCCTTCGAGGAACGGCGGTTTCCTATCCTTTATATATTGTAATATCTTCTTGTCATCCTTCATGAACTTGACTTCATGCAAGAAAGCATGTGGGACAGTATGATTGCAATGCATAGTAGCCGTGCTCCCATGTGTTACGTAGTACGGTGCTATCAGCCGCACATGAAGTTGCGAGGAAGTTGCATCTGAAAGTCGCCAACGATGTTTTATTTAATAGAGAAAACATTTGCGTGGAACAAACGCAAGAAATAGAAAAGTTACGGAATTCCTCGTCGGAGAGAAACGGTGACTCGCGTATTTCTGTAGCTGTAAATTCGAAGAATTATTGCGTCGTCTGTGTCATGGAATTTGCAATTTTATATAGCGTGATATATCGTGTATCGTATAATGTATATTTTTAATTCTTTTCCGTCTAAATGAGACGCTAATTAATAACGTTATAAAAATTGAAGATAAAAAAGAATTTAATAATGGTTGAATTTAAAGTTCATCAAAGTCATTCAAATGAAATTACGAGTTTGTAAACCTTAAGTCAGTCAAGTCTGTTTAAGCAGAATTAGAAATCCTTGGTACAAGCTTCGTCACCAAAATGTTAGCAAATTTGATGGTTTATAGGTTGCCGAGTTATGTTAACACATTGCCACCAGAAGTACACCAGTATACTTGTTCCAACACTTGGAACACCAAGTTATATGGCATCAAAGTTTGGTCTGCTTTTGATGTAAATTCGGTGTCGATGTATCGGTACAAGATTCGACAGCAAAATCGATACTCAATTTTGGCACAAATGTATACAATTTGTATACTAATCTCTATAAAGATCTAATTGTAAAGATGAAATTCTTCACAGGTTTCTTCTGACATCCACTTTACGAGCAATTAACAATCGTTTAAACCGAATATCGGATTATACTTTGGAAAAAAAGTGAAATGTCGAAAACGTGTGAACAAATTTGCGAGTCACCGTGGCTCTAGTCATTGCACGAGCTTCTAAAAGCTTTTTTTTCCGGTCGGAAGGTGTACCACTGAATGTACAAGGTACTCTAACGACTAAACATCGTTCGCTTTCCTTTTAATCGACGTAATTTCCCAACATTCAGTCGCGTTGAAATTCCACCCTCAATGGAAACGTCCCGTTTGTCATTTTTAACGTTCGACGTACATCATCGTACACGCAGAGCATTTCAACAAGTTCGAATAGCTTCGTTATCCTTTATGAAATGATTAACGCAGCGTCGCGTCATTCGTATAACTTTCATTACACGAACGTGTTGTTTTTCTCCGGTTGATTATCGCGAAATGTTCATTCAGCCGGATATATGAACGCAGAAACGTGAAATGTGATCGCTTTTTAAGTATTTTTCGCGGGAGGAAGAGGGAAAGGGGATGGCAGAGTTGAAAAGAGGAGAGAACGAAAGGGTGAAATATTTTTGCCAGATATGAGAGCTCGATTGTCGAGCATTTAGAGCGAAATACGGCTGAAAAGATGATAAAAACGCGATAAACCGTGTCAAGGGAATAAAAGAACGTTTAATGGCGACCGCGTGGCTGGATAATAATTAATTTAACGAATCTGAAACGTCTCATTATGCACGGTCAAAGGTGCATAGAGGACCCGAGTATAACTGTGGCACGGAAAATGCGGAATGTAAAGCGCGAAACTTGCCTCGTTACCATTCGACAACAAAACATTTTGCCCTGCCCGTGTGCAACTTCATCGACGACAAAATCGTTAATTAATTTATGCTCGAAATAACAAACCGGGGAAACTCTAGTCGGTTGATGACATGAAACTTTAAACATCGTGCTCGCCTATGTATATATATATATATATATGCACACACATATATATACCATAAAACGAATCTTGTTTCTCGTTTAACGCGGTTATTAAAATCGTAATTGGTAGTTACGTTTCGCGAAAATTCGCGATTATGGCCGTAATGAAGGAATATTTTTAGACAGCTCGAGTACGCTTCGTAATATGTGGATTAAAATGAGATAAAAATATGAAATAGAATGGAATCCCGAGTTTACAGGAGAGTTAAACCCTTTGTAATGCTCAAAATAAAAGTAAAAAACGCAATCTTTATTATGTAATGCCATAAATAAAATTATAAAGTATGATTATTACCGTATGGTCAAATAAAATTTCAGATTTTTGTCCTTTTTATCACGCATGAAGAGTAAAAAAAAGATGAAAATAAGACTTTTTATTACATAATGTTATAAATGAAATAAAATCGAGGTTAAAAATAATGTAGACATTAAGAATGAAAATAAAAACTGTTATTGTGTAATGTTATAAATAAAATGTTATAAAATAAAATGGCTGTAAATGATTATATTTTATACTACCAAATATAGAGATTCGAAATATGCATGAAGATACGAGCTATAAAGGAAATAGGAGAATCGGTGATTCTAAATAGTCAGCAGATCAATAATTGATTAAATTCGACGTGGGAAACTTCCGATTCTTGAAAGAAGTACAGTCACGTTTAGAAATGGATAATACGCTTTGACGCATTGCCTATTACTACGTAGAGATTTCTGCAAAATTCAGATCTAAAATTACTCGAGTGTCCTCCATGCAGTGCAAACCTCACTCCTTGTGATTTTAAATTACTTTCATACATCGAGAACCGGTTCGAAGTACCGGAGGAAAATGGAAAAGAATTTTCTCCGAATATTAAACGTAATGAAAAACACTATGGAAGCGATAAATAACTTAAAAAGTAAAAGTCATGTATATTTATTCGAATACGTATAAATTGATTACGATTACCAATTTTTGTTAACATCTTTCTGGCCACAAAACTTCAAGAACACGTTCGGCAAAAATATTTTTCTTAACGAATTCTTCGATAATTCAGAAAAATGCAAATTATTTATATTTATAGAACTGCGTCGAAAGTCGTGAAAACAAGCAATTTTCGCTAACAATGTCACTCCGACTGTTAAATTACAGGGACATGTTTAATAAACATTTTACTTATCGCAGTGTTCGATAGTTCGAATAGTAAAAGTTATTTATATCTGTAGAAAAATATCGACATACACAAAATTAACAATTTTCCTTAACGACGACGCATCGACTATTAAACTACAAGGACACGTTTGATAAAAATGTTCCTTCTATCGTCAATCTACTCGATGATCTGATAAATAACAATTATTTATATTTATAGAAAAAGCTATTAACATTCCTTCAGCTACGAAACTTCAAGGACACGCTTAACAAAAATATTTTTCTTAACGGACTCTTCGATAATATGAGAAAATAAAAATTATCGATATTTATATAAGTACACGAAAATCCGCAAAGACTACCAATTTTCGTTAACAACATCTCATTGACTATAAAATTCCAAAAACACATCTACAAAAAGTTGTATGTATCCATAATTATCCTCGAAATCGAGCGTCAAATTTCCGTTGGTAGTTAACGAAACGACGTGTACAATCAAATTTACATGTTATCGCGTTAACGTACGAGCCGTCGATTCGCCGTTAATGTGTCGAGCAACAATTACCCCGAGCTACATCATCGGGCAACAATTAATAACCGGATGATCGATACAATTTAGCATGCCGGAAGGGAAGTGTCTATTAATTCGAGCGTTCCTCCGCGAAATCTAGGTCGTCGTAGGACTAGATTCACGTATTCGTGTCAACTTTCGTCGTGTTAATTCGATTAACGGTCGTTTAGGCCGCTGCGATCGTGATCATGGCGTCGATTTCGTGCACGGGTATCGTCAATGGCCGCGGGAGGTGCCGCGTGGAAAGCGAGACATCGTCAAAAATACGAAGGGGCTAATGAAACCGTACGGAAGAATGGAGAGGTTTCGGTCGACTATAACTACTTGTGGCAGTACCCTGTTGCTGGGAGGTGTTACTGTATCGATCACTGAAAGCGCGTGTTACTAACACGCGCACAGGATATTCCAGGGCTTTTAAGACGTTTCGAAAGCAGCATATTCGGCGACAACGAATAATCGTCGAAAATGGGATCGTTTGACGTGTGTACGAACCGTCGACAGCGCTTACGCTTGAGATTTAAATCGGTTTTTCACTCGCGTCGGAACGTTTCCCGAATAACGTTCACCGCTCGAGAGCCTTTCGAAACGCCTCTGTGTACGTGAAACGAAAGGGAAGAAAAAGCGAGCAAATGGCAGAGACGAAAACGCGTTTCGCGGCTCCACTCGCTATGTGTTTTCGAAATTCAATTTTCCGCGATTATTCTCGAGATATATTGCGAGGCGGAAGGGAACGATAACGGATTTCGGTAATCTTTTTTCATTGCGTTATAATACCGTGGTTTGTAATAATTGTCTGGAGGAAGAAATTTCAAATGTATTTCTACGGATATTAAAGAGGAATAAAAATTTGAAATATGTCGTAGCCATTGTGTTATGGGATGGAATGATTGAATGGTATTGAATATATGTTAAACTATTTTTAGTTCATTGCTGTATCCATTAAATATGTTGTATGCTTCTATAATTGAAAGAATAGGCAAATGTCAAACAAGCTCCATTTATAACACACCGCAATGAGATTTAAGTTACACCGCATGTGTGTCATGAATGGAAATTTTTAAATAACGCGATAATTTGGGAAAATGAAAAAAAATATGTCTGACATATGCAACGAGAAGTTTAAAAAAACCGCGAAAAATGTAAACACGATCATACACTTCGTAATCCATTCGAATCTTCAACTTAATGATAATTCATTAACAACAGGCTTTTTTAGCAAAATTTATTAAATGCTATTACTAAACTTACTCCTGATTATCTTTTCACTAATTCTGGCAATACATTCGTATTGTATGAAATAAATTCAAAATATATTTTACATAAATGACACCACATATATTAATATATACTTCACTAAATAATTTGTGTTTTCTTATACTGTCAATGAAACACTAGTCGTTAGAAAAGCCTTCATTCGAATTCTGATACATGTAACATATCGTTCAAGATGTCTTTAAAACAAAAACGGTCCGGTAAATCTGTAAAGATCGGACACGATTTTAACCATTGAATCTCTTTTGGATTCAAAATTTTATGACACTTAAAATTTTGATGAAAAAACAATTGATAATTTTCACTATCCGAGAACAAAATGAACTGACCGGGTGGGTGTTTACGATTGCGTACGACTTACATGAAAATAATTGTAAAATATATACGAATACGAATTTTCCCCAGTATGTTGATTGGCGCGGCATTGTCGTATGAATTTTCTCGCGTTGTCTCTACGCAAAATGTACTGTCTCTACGTTACTTAATACGAAAAAAACGTGCGTCTATTTTGTACAGTGGTGTGCCTTTAAACTACACAACTTCGAGCCGAGTCGGCGCTACAACTGACCAAGCTTTTCGATCGTTCGACCAACTCCCATAGAATATAAAACATAGAGCGGAGACTCGCTGTCTTTTCGCTTATCGAGCGATCTTCAGAGTCGGATTTGCTAATGGGTCAAGCATGAAATAAATGATGCGAGACGCAAACCGAAATGAATATTATGTTGATATCTTTATGATAAGGAGGAGCGGCGAATTTTAATTACCTCATTTGCTATAATGGAAATTTGAACTGTGTTCGAAAAAAGAACTTTAATTCTTTGAATAATATTGTTAGATAATTCATACACTTTTATTGTTGGATTTTTTATATTTATCGAATAAAAAATTTAATACGAAGAAAAATTATTCGCGATATTTATAGCACTAATATTTTATTATTTTATTTATAAAATTAATATTTCGTATTATGAAATTTTTCAAATATTGCACACGAAATAAGTCTAGAGAAATTAATAAAAATATTACAAAAATTATCTGTATTAAGAAAAATGATTTATATCTTTAAATCTTTATTTGTATGTTTTGTTAAGGATTTGTTTATGTATTAAAAAGAAAAATACCGTTTATACCTTTGATTAATTTATCGCTGTAAATCATAATAAATTAAGAGAAAGTTCTCTTCACATTATGTCATTTACCTACAATTAAAGTTAATATTTATTTATATATGTATGTATATGCAAAGTTCATCACATGACGTGATTAAGATTGTCTCATGATGAGAATAATTAATCATTACGTTCTTTGATCTAAATAAGTAACAGGTAAAATGTAGGAAGTTATTGCTTCACACATTGTAGCTCTGAGGTGTCCATGTAAACATTTTACATCTTCTTGTCATATGCTTACGTAAATACATTTAAAATGAAATACGTATGAATCATATAGTTGCAATTAAAACATAATCGGGTATGGAAGGGCACGAGGAAGACGATTTAGAAGATTTGCGATCAACTATTTACACATTTCCTCCGAATGTGCAGAATGTAATCGAACAGGTTAGATTTACAACAAACTGTCAAAAATGTATACAGTTGTCACTTATCTCTAACATAGTTAAAAATAGTTAGTGTCTTCTTATCTTGTCGAGTATTTCTCTGTTCTTTTGTTTTTTTCTAGTCACAGTTTTATTAAATTTTTCAAATTTTAGGTTTTACCTAGCACAGATCCATTGGACCAACCAAACTTTAATGTAGTGGATTATATAAATTCACTGTTTCCAACAGAACAGTCTCTGTCAAATATAGATGATGTAGTAAATAATATGGAATTAAAGATACGTACCATTGACAAGGAAATCCGGTCAGTCGTACGTGGACAAACAAATGTAGGTCAAGATGGAAGAGCAGCATTAGAAGATGCACAGAAAGTAATAAAACAGTTATTTGTGCATATAAAAGATATTAAAGATAAAGCAGAACAGTCTGAAGAAGTTGTTAAAGAAATAACAAGAGATATTAAACAATTGGATTTTGCTAAGAGAAATCTCACTGCCTCGATAACAGCTTTAAATCACTTACATATGCTTGTGGAAGGTGTAGATAATTTAAAGTAATGCATTCTTATTGTTATTAGTAAAAATACGTTTAATATAGTTTAGCAACCATGGTTTTATAATATAACTTCAATTTTATTTTAGGGTATTAACACAAAAGAAACAATATGGTGAAATTGTTTTACCATTACAAGCAGTGATGGAAGTAATGCAACATTTTAATAGTTATATGGATATACCTCAAGTAAAGCAATTATCTGATGAAGTATGCAATATATATTATATTTTTATTTTTTATATCATTAAAAGTATACAGTATACATGTTATTTTTACTAACATTTTGATTTAAAGGTACGACAGATACATGTTGAATTGGCTCAACAAATTACAGCAGACTTTAAACAAGCATTTTCTGGCCAAAATCCTAAGCACTTTAATCAACTTACAGATGGCTGTTTAGTGCTATCTGTGCTAGATCCTAAAGTCAAGTAAGTAGATTTATTAAAAGTTGAATTATTTACAAAGTTCTAATACAAATGTAATGATTTATATTTCTCCTTATAAGGAAAGATCTCCTTACTTGGTTTGTAAGTGTACAGTTACAAGAGTATGCACATTTGTTTGATGAAAATCAAGATTTTGCATGGTTGGATAAAATAGATCGACGTTATGCATGGATAAAAAAACATTTACTTGATTTTGAATCAAAATTTGGTACAATTTTCCCACAAGATTGGGAGATTTCTGAACGAATTGCTGTGCAATTTTGTCATGTTACAAGGGAAGATCTTACAAAGTTAATGCATAAGAGACGTTCCGAAATAGATGTAAAACTATTACTTTATGCAATTCAAAGAACTAGTAATTTTGAATCGTTATTAGCAAAAAGATTTAGTGGTATTACTTTGGAAAATTTGGACACAACGAATAAAAAGAGTACTACCCCTATTGCAGACACAACTGATAAAGTTCCAGGCAACCCATTTGAACAAAATGAACAGGTATCATGTTTATATTAATATACTGTACAAATATTGAAAATGTTATATTGAAGTATTGTATTATGAAGCAGGTACAGATTGAAAAGCCAAAACCATCACCATTTTCAAATCTTATAGGCAGATGTTTTGAACCATATCTAAATATTTATATAGAAAGTTTAGATCGCAATTTGGCAGATCTAATGGATAAATTTGTATCAGATTCTAAAACACAACCACCTGGTGCTAAAGATTTTGATGGTATTGAGGGTCCTAGTAGTGTATTATCTTCTTGTGCAGATCTTTTTGTATTTTATAAAAAGTGTATGTTACAATGCACACAGCTTAGTACAGGTTCAATTATGCTAAGTTTATCTGAAACCTTTCAAAAGTATTTGCGAGAATATGCTCTCAAGATATTACAAAATAATTTACCTAAGTAAGTAACAAATACGGTTTTTATGTAAGTCAACTAAATTTATGATTTTTTGTAATTAAAATTTATTACAGAATCGGAGGTGGTGCAGGAATCGCTACAAGTATGAGCAGTATCCGTGACTTTCGAGATCTTTCAACATCGGGTTTTATACAAAATTTTCAAAGCTTTTTAAAAGAAGGTGAAAGCACTAGATTTAGCAAAGAAGAACAATCACGTATATGCTGGTAAAGGTTTGCTAATTAAAAACATTTTAATTAATATAATATTAAGAAGTAAATAAATTAAACGAAATTACATTTTAGTATATTAACGACAGCTGAATATTGCTTAGAAACAACACAACAATTGGAAGAAAAACTGCGAGAAAAGACAGATAAATGTTATGCTGAGAAAATTAATCTGTCACAGGAACAAGATATTTTTCATAAGTATGAAACATATTATTTTTTTATAGATATGCGATATTTAATTAGTTTTTTAATAATAATATTTATAATCTTTTTTTTTAGTGTTATATCGAATTGTATACAATTACTTGTTCAAGATTTAGAGTCTGCTTGTGAATCTGCATTAACTGCAATGACAAAGGTATTTATTTAATTTCATATTTGTTGTATTTAATTTTTTTTTGTTCACCTTTAGTACATAAATTATTTTTAGGTTCAATGGAGTGCCATAGAGGTTGTTGGTGATCAAAGTAATTATGTTAATACTATTGTGGCACATCTTCGACAAACAATACCTACCATCAGAGATAGGTTGTCCTCATGCAGGAAATACTTTACTCAATTATGTGTAAAGTTTGCAAGGTAATCACTGAAACAAAAAGTAAATTTATTTGATTAAACATTATCAAAAAGACTAATGAAAACTTCGCTTATTTGCAGTTCTTTCATTGTAAAATTAGTACAACAATTATATAAGTGCAAACCTCTAAATACTGTAGGTGCAGAACAATTATTGCTGGATGTACACATGTTGAAAACTGCTCTCTTAGATCTCCCGTCCACAGGATACCAAGTTCAAAGAAAGGCACCAGCTACATATACTAAAGTAATTTCTTTTTTTATAGACTTATGTATAAAGTCATGCTTATATACAAATATATACATATTATATATATTTTTTGTTTAAAACATTAAACGCTTAGCCTGCTTTGCTTGCTGTTTCGTTTAAGCCCACTCGACGGCCGACTGTAACCTATCCGAGATGTAAACATTAGCCGTGTCTAAAGTCTACGATCGGTTACAGAGGACTAATTGGGCGCAAACGGAAATTTTCGCAAACAGTCCATAGGAACCAGCGCGGCGTTTAATGTGTTAAAATTTTAATTTTAATTTAACTTTCTATTTAAAACAGGTAGTAGTCAAAGGCATGGCAAGTGCTGAAATGATTCTCAAAATTGTGATGTCACCAATAGAATCTCCAAAAGACTTTGTAAAACAATGTAGAATACGTTTACCAGATTTACAAGCACCAGAATTTCAAAAAATTCTAGACATGAAGGTGATTTAAGTTTTCTATAAATATTCAGATTAGTCAACTATCGATTATAACGATTTAAATAATTATATAAATTTATAATAGTTTAAACATTACAATTCTAATAATTTGTAGGGTTTAAAGAAAACGGAACAAGTTTTACTACTCGAACAGTTTAAGCAACCTGAAAATACAGATGTTTCGCATGACACTAGGAATCACACAATTCAAGATAGCCCAGAACATGAAGCTGGGCGAATAAAACGATTGGAAAAGTTAATCAAAAAAAGAATATAAATGTGTTTCATAAACTTACATTGTAATGTACATATACAATTGTAACTATATAGATATTAAATATTAAAATTGAATAATTCTTTTATGTTGTTGCAATAAAATAAAAATTGTTTTTATATAATGAAATATTAATGGTTTAATTTTGCTTAATTATTCTGAATTAGTAATCTCAATCCTATAAGTTTTTCAAATTTCCTTTTCTTTTCTAAATTAATCAAAGAATATATGTTGTAAAGAACAAAAGAAATTTTGGTTTTGAATTTTATTGTTGTACATAGTAAACAATATTCAGTTAAGAGGTAAATCTTAACCCTGTTTTTGCGCAAGTTCTTTTGCTTTAGCTTTCTCTAACTTAGCTATCCTAGCAGCAGATTTACTGCCTAGGAGACCACCACCCCAATGACGTCTGATTTCGTCGTATCTATCATTGAAGTTAGTCTTAATAGCTTCAACAAGTTTCGAGAAATTAGCTCTATCGCCGGAATCCACCTGAAATAAAATACAGTGAGTTACTGAGTGCAAATTGAAATTATGATAAATAATACTAATAGAATTATATCAGTAACGTTATATTTAGTTATATCATTGATACTATCATTGGATTGGCTCTTTTTGAATTCATCATGCTATAAATTGTTAATTAAATTTTGTATTACAATAGTTATCTCATTGAAAAGCCATACCTGAACCAAAGCTACTGCAGTGCAAGTTTTACGCCTGACAAGACGTCCCAACCGCGATTTACCTTTCACAATACAATAAGGTACACCCATTTTACGACAAAGAGCTGGTAGAAATAGAACAACCTGTAATATAAAATAATATACTGATACACCAAAAAAAAAAACAATATTTCCTATCTTATATAATGAAATTATTTCACTCAGGGTCATTTGTTTCATCCTTTGAAACAAATTGTATTAAATTTAGTCTCAGGTGAAGAAATTCAAGCATCATTGTGATAAATTAATTAAATGTGTTATACTATTCTGAGAAAAAACAAAGTAAAGAAAAATATACCTCAATTGGATCTACATCATGGGCAATCACTACAAGTTGAGCTTTCTTTTGTTCAACAAGTGTAGTTACTGTATTTGTTCCACTACGTAATACATTAGGTTTCTTTGTTGGTGTATCCTCTTTTTTTGCAACTTTCTGCTCAGCTCTAGCTTTCAACCTCAATTTTTTCATAATAGCTGACTCAGGTCTGTATTTCTCCAACATTTTGAATAATTGTGTTGCTGTAACATAAAAGGTTAATAGGTTTCTGTGATTTAATTTATTAAATTTCCTTCATTTTTATATCTATTTACATTAAATTAATATGACATAAACATACCAGTTTGCTTATCTAATGTTTGTGTGAACTGATTGATTGGTGGTGGTACTTTCAATCTCTTTTGCAATACAGCCCTTTGTCGCTGAATACGAATGTACTTGGGCCATTTCACAAAACGACTAAGGTCACGGGCAGGTTGAATATCCTGACCTAAATATTAAATTATTTGTTATTAACAACATGAACTAACATCAAATATAAATTGACTAGTATGTGCAAAATAATTTCATTACTTACCAATACCAAAATTGCGGGTGCGTTTCTCAAATAGAGGATTGGTTTGCTTTTTAGGTTCAACTTTTTTCACTGCTAATGGTGCAGCTGCCACCTTCTTTCCTACCTTCTTCTTCGGCTAAATTTTTATAAAAATATATATATATATATACATTAATACCGTTTATTTTGCAAATGTGAATTCGCATATATCATTTTTATACAAAAACAATGTAAAACTTTGAAACGCTGTAGCTAACCTTATCACACAAAATATTAAACTTTAACAGATAATAAATATTACTATACTTTTATATTAATAGATAATATCGTTTGTAACGAATTAAAAATCAAATAAGCACTTGAATCCAAGAATTGAACATAAATAAGAGAAACATATTTATATTACACGTCCAAAACATGCCGAATTCTAACCACAACAATTCATAATAATAAGCCATTATTGTAAGATATATTGTTTTTATTCGACAATTTAGTAGATTTACCTTCTTTTGAACCATTTTTTTAATACAAAATGTAACGGATCCCTTATATTACAACAGATATAAAATTTAGTACTTCGTTTTACACAACATGAAGTACGACCGACGAGAACGTAAAGAAAGATTCATGCACCAGCGCCACCATTCGCATCGACAGCGCCACTTGACAAGTAATATTTCGTTGTAATTACTTCTAGAGAAGAAACACAACTATTATTTTTATTCTATCGTATGTTATCGTAATATTTTTATATAGTAATTTCATATATTTTTTTTTTATATAAGTGAATAAATTAGACTGATTCACAGTCTTATACTTTAAGTTATCATTTTATATACAAAAATGTGTGGTTAAAGAAGTAGAAAATTTTCTTTTATAGGAATAATTTTCTTCTTATAAATATATAACGAATACAAATTGGTTTATGAATACTTAATCAAGATAATTGACTCAGAGTAAACGTAATTTACATCGAATTACAATTATCAGAATTATATATTATTATAGTATATCATGTGAAAAACAGGAAATAATGAACTATTTAAAGTTTATAAAAATGTTATAATCACGGAACTGTATTATTAACTTATTATTTCTCACAATTTTATGTTTTTTTATTCAAATAGTTTTTTACGTTTAAAAGATGTAGTAGCAAGTTAAAATTGCTTAAAACGCGCATGCGCAGATTTACTATTGACGAGAATATGGTAACGGTAGGGATCGCGCGTGCGACCTACGCGCCTCCAGTTTAGAGTATTTTCTGATGAGGTACACGTAGCGACTATGACGATAAGTTCCTTTCATGAACGTTGATATTTGGTATTCGAGAAACTTTTGTTTATTAGTGTGCTCGTGACAGTATGTGAGCTGAATGGTTAGTGGACTCCGACTTATCGTGTCATTTCCTTCCGTCCTACTGTCGATTCTGTGAAGTCTCACGTTTTCTACTTAGGCATACTTTTAGGACCATTCGCTACAGGTAATGGTATTAGATAAATTATAATCATTTTATATCGTTTTAAGCGTTATTGCTAAGCTGACTTTATTTATTTGAATTCTTTAAATCTAGTAATAACTTGTACAATCGTTATATGCATCGCATGCCAAAGTCGTCATACAGCATTCCGCTAACGGTTACTGACAAAAATTTCGTAAATACATCTTAAATAACATCTTAAATCATTAAATGCACATTAAATCTTAGTGATGTAACGCCTTTTTAATTGAAAAGAATGACTCTACTTCAAACCGGAAGAAATACGAATATGCATTAATAATCGGAGATAAACTATGAAAATATACATCGATTAAAATGATATTAAAACTTGTATGACAATCAAATGTATATTCCACTAAAACATCGGTAAACGTTCTGTATTTATTTCGTTAAATTTTTTTAAATTACACTTTCAATTTTCAAATAAATAAGAAAAAGAGATAATGTTACAGAGGAATTTTTCCGGTCAGTTCCACTTTATTTATTTATTTATGAATTAACGCTATCTGCATACGTCTCAATTTAGAAGACCTCGGTACGCTTAACAAGTTGGTGCAAAAAAATTCGCCGATTGTAAATTACTATATTATCACGTTACAGTTACAATTCTCAGTTCTACAGTACTACATAGCCGTTATATCTTTTTCAAGCAGAATATATACAAAATAAAGCTTTTGTATTATTTCTTAGAAATTGTACAAGCACACGAAACGTATCTGTCGGTGTCCAAGCGGTTGTGAAATATCATTTTACAAAATAAGTAGCAATAGTTACGTTATTAATAGGTAACAATACCGATTAGTCGATATGACTATCAGAAAGATCTGCGGAATCGGTGCCGGTTACGTGGGTGGACCAACGTATAGTGTAATCGCCCTGAAGTGCCCAGAAATTCAGGTGACAGTGGTTGATAAGAATAAAGAGAGGATTGCCCAATGGAATTCGGAGAAGTTACCGATCTACGAACCTGGCCTCTATGAAGTGGTGAGCAAATGTCGCAGCAGAAACTTGTTCTTCTCTACCGACGTGGAAACCGCGATACAGGAGGCGGATTTGATTTTCATCTCGGTGAATACGCCGACGAAAACATTTGGTAACGGAAAGGGAAAGGCAGCCGATTTGAAGTACGTTGAGAGCGTGGCTAGAATGATCGCGGAAATTGCAACAGGGGATAAAATCGTTGTGGAGAAGAGCACGGTGCCGGTTAGAGCGGCAGAGAGCATCATGAATATTTTGCGTGCCAATCACAAGCCAGGAGTATCGTATCAGGTAACATCTCGGCCATAGAAATTTACGAACGCTTCAACCATATCGACGAAATAGCAATCGATCATTTTGATAGCATATTATTTGTCGGAATTGAACCATTGTATGCAAGGAAGACTTATGAGAGGAAGGATAAATTGTTATGTTCAATTTCACATTCTAAAATATTGTGGCCGAAGTATAAATTATTTTCTTGGAACTTCTTTGTTTTTCCTTTGTCACTCTCTGTAGACAAGATTTAATGGTCTCGAGAGTAATGGGTCGGACGCCACGTGGCTGGCTTCTGGTGCACCGTTGTGTATTAGAAGTGAAGATGGGTAGATAGATAGTTTATTGGGCTCAATATTGAAGTAAAGTAAGAGCAACGGAAATTTAGCACAGTCGCTCCTGCTCTTAATGGAATATTATACTACACTCTTTCAAGCTATTTTTAGATATAGTAGATGTGTTTCCTTCCTGTACATTGCTTAACTATTTTTTTCTTTCTACATATGCCTTATGCTAACACGATTTAATCGCCTTTTCAAAGATATTCAAATTTTTAAGATATTAAAATTAAAACACTGATTAAGCCGTAATTAAATATTGCAATTTGTAAATACTATGATCAATGATAAAATTTATCGAATAACTGTTTCAAATAAAGGAAAGTTTTCAAATGTAAACGCGGTATTTCTATAACGTAATACCAACGTCTACGCAGCCAAAATTTAATGTTACAACTTTTTAACTCAGTGTTCGAGAATATTTCGAAACAATCGTTCGATTGCATACCGTAAGCGATATTATTCACTCTTCTTGCCTACGGTTATTATTAACACATGGCTGAGGTCCGAAATTACCTGATTTAATACCTGTTGAGTTTATGTTCGTCGCCGAAGACGTTCCGCTATTCGAGTCGCTATTCATTCGTCACGATCCATTCCCTACCGATCATTCATGACCTTTTTTTTTTCTTTTCTTTCTCACCCAACGAGCCTTTTTATTATTTGTTGTGCGTCCTTTGATATCATCGACGCAATTGTACGAGGCGAGAGTAACAGGAAAGGTGTAATCTTTTTTAGATCTTATCGAATCCAGAATTCCTGGCGGAGGGAACCGCTATCGAGGATCTGGTGAACGCAGATCGCGTTTTAATCGGAGGCGAGGATACGCCGGAAGGGCAAGCGGCCATCGAAGAATTATGCAAGGTCTACGAGCATTGGATTCCAAGAAAAAATATTTTAACAACCAACACTTGGAGATCGGAACTATCGAAGCTGGTAAAATGAGAAAAAAAACATATATACATTTGCCAACGAAACGATAACGTTATTATTTGCGAAATGTTAATGAACCAAACTAATTAGCTACACTTGTCGTGTATTTAGACGATATGGATAAAAGGAAAACGGGATGTTTGTTAAGTACATAACAGTGCTATCGTCACGTTTCGCATTTTAAATATGTCGCAACATAGTTGAATTTATAAGTTTATCTTCGAATTAATATTTACGTATACTTAATGAAGGAAATGTAAAGTGTTACGCAATTATTTGAACAAATTGTGATTTTAGGCCGCCAATGCCTTTTTAGCCCAACGCATATCAAGTATAAATTCCCTGTCGGCAGTATGCGAAGCAACCGGTGCCGATGTATCTGAAGTGGCGCTGGCTGTTGGCCTTGACTCTCGAATAGGATCGAAGTTCCTTCACGCATCGGTCGGCTTCGGTGGTTCGTGCTTTCAAAAGGACATTCTTAATCTGGTTTATATTTGTGAATGCCTGAACCTACCTGAGGTGGCCGCTTATTGGCAGCAAGTCATAGACATGAACGAATATCAGAAATCTAGGTTTTCGACAAAAGTAATAGAGTCTTTGTTCAATACCGTTACGGACAAGAAGATTTCTATGCTGGGCTTTGCCTTCAAGAAAAATACCGGCGACACGCGTGAGTCACCGGCCATTCATGTTGCTAAGACTCTACTCGATGAGGGTGCAATGCTTCACATATACGATCCCAAGGTGATTCTCTTCAATGAAAATGTAATCATACACACTTGACTTGTTACTGACCGTTTTGTATCTCTTTTTCTTTACGAAGGTCGAGGAGAGCCAAATTATCGAAGAATTAACTCATCCGAGTGTAACAAATGATCCTGCATATGTAAAAAGTAGAATTAGTATTTACAAAGACGCTTATAGCGTTACAAAAGGTACACACGCTATTGTCTTGTGTACCGAGTGGGATGAGTTTATAGTAAGTAACAATTGTAATTATGTAAGTACTTTAAGAGTAATTTTATGATTAATAATCTTGATCTTGTTTTTTTTCAGGAATTAGATTACAGACGAATTTACCTTAACATGATGAAGCCGGCGTATATTTTTGATGGAAGAAAAATTTTAGACCACGATGACTTACAAAAGATCGGTTTTATTGTACAGACTATTGGTAAAAAAACCTCAAGAACTATGCACACAAGGGCATCTAAAGGAAGTCAAACTATGAGTAAACTTGCGCATCTTATACTAAAAAAGGCCGAACAAAGGAAAAATCAAATGCTTTAATTACTGTACAAGTGCTTTTAAAATCTTGTAAATAGGTAAAATTTTTAAATGTATGAAACATTATTTTTGGTAATAATTTTAACCTAAAAAGCATTTGTTTTTACTTGTTAAATAAAGAATTCTTTTGTTTTAAAAACTAACAATTTCAAAAAAATTGTAAAATAAATGGTTAACTTTCAATTTTTTAAGCTTACAAGGATGTAGATTTACGAGATTTTAAAAGCTCAAAAATTTTGAACGATGGTTACATGTATGCATTTAACATACATTGCTTATAAATTTTTGTAATAATGAACAATGTCAGTTGGATCAAATACCTATATATATATTTTTTATATAATTTGATATATAGTAAATACTGCATCAGCAATTATAATTATAATGATAAGTACCGTAGTATTATTTTCGTCACATTCTGTTGATGTTATAAGTATTATTCTGAAGTTATCGATTACGGGCATTTATGCGGTCTACAGTAAAAAATACTATTTTAAAAAAACAAAGATTTTGAAAATTCGTTTGTTTTTGTACAATATGACGTGAAACATATATTGCAAGTGCGAAGTCTTTGATACTAATACATTGTTTAATGCGATACATTAAGACATAACGATACAGTACAATAATTGTAAATGTTTTAACTCTAAAAAGAATTCTATTAGCAAGTAATGTCAACCATACAGAGAATTACCATAGTCTGATTATATTAATTTTCAAAGTATTATATTTCTTGTAGTAGTAACATTAGGAAGGAATGGAAAAAAGTAAGCAATAATATTGATATTATATTTGGTATATTATATTATATATGTATAATATTTGGTATTCAAATTTGCCATATAATATACCATTTATAAAGAAGAATTCTTGAGGTTAGCAAGTTACAGGATTCTCAATAATTTTACAAGAACTATTTTCATTGTATGTAATTACAAGATTCTGGTATAAACAAATAATTTAGTATTCATTTATTCCAATCAACGCAATACCTTTACTTTTGTGGTTATATACATGAGATTTATAAATAAATGTTAAAGAAAATTTTCTAATTCAATGTTCCTGATGTTTGCTTGGTGGTTAACACATGTACATTCCTTTGACGTTCCTTCGACGAAATAGTTTCCTATTTTTAGATAAGTATTTCGGCGTTCTGTTCCCCCAAATGGATGAAAATTAAAAGAAAAATATAATTTTACTATTCCTTTTTTGTGTAATTATTATCGATCGCGCTATATCGTGTTTAGTTTTTGCATAAAATAGAAATCTCAAAATGCTAGTGCTACGTAAAATATAAAAAAATACATATATATATAAATAAAATAATAATATCGATATGACAACGAATAACAAACGTATGAACGTTACGTAAGTTGACGATTTATCGTAAAATTAAGTCGGTAACCTACATATGACATTTTGAACGAAATGACAGCGATTAATAAAAATTGGAAAATTTGTCATGGTGTTGGCGCTGCTGCTTACGGCCCTGCTGTAGAAGAGCGATGGCGCCGCTGAACGAACTACTGGTTGCAGAAGCAGAGGCAGCAGCACGAGTCGCTCTGCGTTCGCCGTGAAAATTCGCGAGTGATCCGCGTGACAGTACTCTGGAGGTTACGTTAACAAGCCGGACGATGATGTCAAAGAGTTGGTGCCGCGTGATTCGCGCGAGATCGAACCATTCATCGAAGTGTCAGTGAATCATTTCGTTCGCTGTTGCTTTTTTCCTTGTCGTGCGAAACCTCTCTTTCTGTTGGCCAAGAGGGATAATAGGCCGGGCCTATCAGCACAGTAGGAAAATGGCGGCTCGCCTTGCGCGGCGTAGACGACGAGGGGCAACGAGGCTCTTCGTGTAAAGCGACCGAACACAAAAAAATAACCTTTCGTTTCCGTCGGTTGTTCGCAGTGTAAAGTGAGTAGTTCGTGTTTGATTGTCGGCGCGGTAAACGAGAACGGCAGAAAAAGAGAAAGAGAGATATAGAGAGAAAAAAGGAGGGACCTCGTTAGCGCCGAATACCACGAGTTACGAGATGAGAGCGGGACGTGAGGAGAAACGAAGGAAAAACAACACGAGAAGCGAGTAACGAAGAACCACTGTGCGTTCCGTTTGTGCACGCGTGTGTGCTCGTATGAGAGCGAGCGGCGATCAACGGTGACAAGTGATCCGTCGACGGGGAACTTCGCCTTAGCCCCACGTCGACAAGAAGATGATATTCCGGGCATCGAGATACCGTCGTGGCTACGTCGATCGCGATCCTCGTGCCGTCGTTTGCTGTCGTCGCCATTGAGCTACGGCCGCTTTCGCGAAAATTATTTTTTTCGCGAGAGAACAGTGAGGCCGTGGACAACGGGACGACGAGGCCGCCGACGACGACGACCACGACGATCACGACGAAAAGTTGAGGGAAGATGAGAGGCGCGTGCGACGGCGGCATAGCGAGCTTTCTCGCTCTGGCGCTCCTCTGTTTATTCCACACGTCATGCTTTGTGGACGGTATGTAATGCTTCTATTACCCGTCAGTTTCTCTCTCGCTCGTTCATTCTTTTCTTTTTTCATCCTTCTCTCATTGCTTCTCCCTTATATTTCCTATCTCCTTCTTTCTTTCCTTCTCCAGTTGATCTTCTTCCCATTCGTCTGTCTACCTGTCTGTCATTCGTTCTGCCTTCTGTCCGACCGTTGTTCCCGCTCTTTCCCTCTTTCTTTTACTTTCCGAAGCGCATAACGTTGCGTAAGCAACGCGGCATCGTGTGCGTACACAGAAGGGCCGATTAATCTTGTTGTACGAGGTTCGTCGAGTATGCGGAAGGGTACGTTTAATCGGCGCAAACTGTATGGACTCTTCGTCTCGTGGACAATTGATACGACTCTTTTTCGGCGTTGCCGTACGCGTGTGTTGCTCTACCTCTTTTCACGCATATACACGCACATATCTCGTCGAATAGATTAGCTTTAACGTCTTGTTTAAAGAGACTGAAATCTTTGATCGGTGTTCCCATTGTTTCTGTTCTTATTCTTAGTTAATCGTACACTTCGGTTTTTCTTAGGTTAACTTAACAACCGTCGATTCGAGAATTGTCGCGATCGTAGATGAATGCGTAGTTCGAAATAATTAAAGGATCATTGGTACGGATTATTTTATTGCTCTGGTGAAACTCGGGAGTCGTATCGCAATATCTAAGTGGCAATTGCATGCGTATGTCTCTCTGCATTTCGTCACAGAAATTTCATAGCGATGCTAAGCAATTTTGCGGAAGGGGAGCATGGCGCGTGAAAGTTTACATCGAATGCCGGTGTTTGAAGATCGATTTACCTTTGTTAACTTTCCGCGGGCGGCGCGCTACGTGCGCGTGTACAATTTGAGTATATTCTATTGCCGCGCGTTGTTTTAACGCGTGTACACGTCCGATTTAAACGTTATTACGTTGAATGTTCATTTTCAACTGTTTCGTTTTCGCGTTCAACGTTTGGCTCGTTTTCTACGGCGCTTTCGGTAATGCGATTATTATTTTAATACACGTTTCCTTTCGTTCCACGTGCGCCATTAAATTTAAACCAGCCAAACGATTCAAAATTCGCGCGCTTTTCATTAACGACTTTCGTTAAGTTCAAAATGAGATTTTAATATTTAAAACGTGATATTCGAATGCCGGGCCAGAAATACGATTATAATTCACGATTATACACGGTCGTGATGATTAATCATACAAATATAACAGCAAGTTGCATTATTTTTTTTTTTATTATTTATTCCTTTCATTTACGTCACAGTTACGCTCGAAGACCCAATTACTCGAAGGAACGACTCTGTTACTTTCTTCGTAATTGCAATGAACAACGTAAGCTGATCATTGTTCCCATCAACATTCTTATCGTTACAATACAATCTTACAATTATTTTACGTGCCTTCGCGGACCATTCGAGCTCATTAAACAATAGAGATCCTCGTACTTAGCATTACAAATTCCTTCGACATGTAAATGAAGTTTCTAAATATCGCCGTAGGTATTCCCAATGAATACAATATCATTTTCATCTAATTCACGCAGAAACAGAGTGTCTTTAATTGCTTTGATCGCCATGCTTGTTAAATGCAATTTTGCAATTGTTCTATGCGTATCGTTAACCAGTTAACGAGGCCTATTTTTCTTTGCCTTTTTCTGTCGAACGCTTAATTAAATTTGTCTGAGTATCGTTAAACGATAAATCAGTAATTTGCTTATTTCATTCATATGTGAAGTAATTGCGTCGATTATAGTTTTTAATACAGATATAATGATAAGCATCGATGTAAAGAAGCAGGAAATTATTTGTTAATTTATTTATTGTAAATGGATGAAATTTTTTTGCAAAATAATAGTACAGGTATGAAAGATAAGATGAAAACGATAGGTATTTTTGCATTTTTATCATTCATAAATCTTTTAACGAGTGTGTTTAATTCTTTCGAAAAGTTGATGCAAACAGATAATTTGTTGAGTTATTCTGTAGATGATATCGATTTTATTTTGTAATACTTACTCGTAATACTGATAAGTAAGGTACAGATTCTGATATTCCCTAGATATCATAAATTTAATTCTTCCAATTAATTACTATACATCAGTATAGTAATATATTTCTACCTTTTCTTTATAATTTATTCAAACGTATTTTATATGTTTAGTTACAGTTAGGATAGAAAGAGGGTGGTATTTCACCTTATTTCATTTCAGGTTTTCACCCCTGCATTACACTAGTCAGACAAACACTTTTTTTTCACTTATCGTATACATTTTTAGTATGTCTCCAAAAGAACATACGCTCTTTAGTCCAATTCAAATATTTAACGTATTATATTATTTAAAGAGAACATTAGGAAATGGCCACAATGGTAACGCCCCAGTTGTAGTAATGTATAATTCAAGAAGTTGAAAAGGTCTACAAAGTAGAACAGCGTTGAAAATCTTAAAAACGTCGACGGTATTTTTAAAAATGAACGTTTCGAGGAGAAAATCCAAATTACGTATTCTGTAAAGTTTATATTTATCTACATCCATCTTATTTCAATGTTTTTCAGATACTTTATTCGTCGTTGAATTTTTTAAACAATTTTACTCATACTTTCTCGAATCCTGTACGTTACTTGAAACTATTATTTTGCAAATCCTATGTGTATATTTTATTTTCTAAAAGTTTAGAAAAGCTTACAGCTGACAAATTTGTGCCAATAATATCGTGCGAACGATATGACACACGCAATGAAAAGGAAATTCCAAGATTATATTAGTAGAATTAGAAAATAATTCGGTGATATATGTATGATACTTATGATAAACGTTTATTACAGATATGAGTCGCGGTGGCGCTAGTGAGTTAAATGGAAAAGTGTCTTAAGGCTGTCTTAAAACGCTTACTCGTGGAGGGATTAACTCCTGCACTCGACGATTTTTTGGCTACAGAAAAGTAGAAATTTACAGATTTTCTGCTATAAAACTGATGTTATCTTTTTGTGTTTCACAAAATTATGTGATTTCTCGCATATTGTTATATTATCTTAAATTTTACATATTAATTAATATGGGTCTTTAAAATTTTATGGCGACTAAGAGTCGCCTCTCGAATGCAAAGGGTTAAAATAAAATCTGACTCTAAAAAAGAAGGAAAGAAAAAATTTGTAAAATTTCTATTCATTTCTCATAAATTCCGTGTCTTATTACAGTAAAAAATCACAGTTATTTGTGTCTTAAAATAAAGAATAAAACGTTATTACACTGACAGAAGCATAGGAAATATTCTTCGAGTAAATTAAGTAAATTTCCAGATGGACAAATTGACTCGTGTCTCGTTAAAGGAATAATTGTTGTAGTTGCTGGTCTGACAAAAGACACGGTTTTATCCCCGTGCAGAGTGTTCCCATGATGGAAACTTGGTTTCGAGGCAAGGGTACAATTACTTTTGCCGCACCACGGTTATTTTCATAACGAAGCTGGCGATAAGCGCGGTATCTCGTGATTCTGAAATCCAATCGTCTTCGCGAGATACGTAATCTTTCGCGTAAACGCTTGCATGCATGTGTATGCAAATGATTGATTTCCCAACGACGAGCCACCTCGAGCTACCATCCTATTTATGCCGTGGACTTATTATTATAAACACGTCCTTAGCCGGAGCGCGGCCTCTTATCTCAGCTCTGCGTCGATAGTTAATTAAGATACTTTACGATCAATCTCGTACCGTTTTTGCCTCTTTCGGTGTCCCGTTGACCTTCCTTCGATACGACTCGCCACGGAGAAATTGTTGCCTGGGATCCCATGCTTCTTGAAAGGATAATTCAGCATCCCATCGTGTCCCGATATTTTCATCAGATAGTTCAGCGAGCAATTTTAATCGCTTGCGAATCCGTAGTGTAGTCTTTGGATCATTCGAATGATACGGATAGTTGTTGCGAGTTTTATTTTGGCAATTGGACTTGAATTATGTCTGTTATTTATGTGCTGATTATATTGGGATATCTTATACGTTTCTTTGTATGTATATAAGATCGAAATAGCAATTTAGTTACTGTTATTATTAATATCAAAGTAACAAAATTATTACTGTTAATATTAAAATAGTCAAATAATAATTGTTATTATTGGTATTTAAATGATAATATAATCGCCATTACTATTTGTATTGAAAGAATAATATAGTTATTATGACTATTAATATTGAAATAATAATATGATTGCATTGTAATACACAAATAATACGTCTAATTATCATTAAAGAATTATAGCGCACCGTTATAATTCTCTTTTTAGTTTTAATCTATGTGATTTTGAAGCAGAATCTAATATCCTTAAAGGCCTAAGCTAGCATTATTTAAATTATTATATTTTTTTTTAATTGATGTTCCAGTTGCAATTTATTTTTGTTTTTTTGCAAATATTGCGTACTGGAGAATTTTATGAATATTACATGAAGATTTATTAGGATGATAAAATTTTACGATTAGCTGATTATACGTATACCCACGTGGGTAAGTATTAAGATAGCTATTGGCTTCGCACTAAACGTGATAATTTATCCAGATTATCAGACACGTAGTTTAAGTGGCAGTTCGCTTATTTGTGTCAGTTAAAGGATGCAGAATTTACACCTGATATTACAAGAGCTACCTTGGAGGAAGTGTCTTGTAAAAATAACTGTCACAACGTTTACCCAGTATTTTTTTCACTGAATTTATGTTCTTGTTAGACTTGAGTGCATTCTTCCGATGGATAAGCTGTTTGCTACAAAGTTATTTTTAATTTCTTCAGAAATAATATCGAAAACAGGTGCACTTCTGTCGTTATAAATATACGTACCTGTTTAAACCAATTGAACATTCGAGAGAACTCAAAATTCTCTGAAAATGTTTAGTAAAAAATCAGAAACTAAAATCCTTCGATTCTTCGCTAAGAATCATCCGAAAAATTGTATCGTCAGACATCGAATATAACAATTTTTCTATTTTTAATAACGAGAAAGAGTTCAAGATCTTTTTATGATCCTTCCCAGAAATTTCTACAAAGACGATCAAATGTTTCTTCATTATTCAAACTATATTTTGAATACGAAATTTCTCAAGTTGCTTGTTAAGAATATTCCAAAAAATTCCACGAAATTCAACCGATCTTCTATCGACCTCTCTTGAATTCCGGTGTTATCCGTTATCTAAACCGCGGAAGGTCTATTTACTAATTTTAGATCAACGAATCCAGTATCTCGCGATTATCACGATCGATGATCTCGTAATAACTTTGGGGAACGATGAGATCGCGATGTCGACTAGTCGACTCGATCAGCCTATCACTTGGAGAAGCATGGATCTCGTGGTAAACATTACGTAGAAACGAAGCCTCAAATATTATTTAGTTTTGCTAATGTAGATATCTGATAAGAGAGCTAGGCAGGATCGATTATGGTGTTATCTCGAATCGCTTAACACGACGCGAAACGGTGACCTTGGTAAACGTAAAAATCGTTTCCATCTAAATGGCCTGATAGAGGGTATACGAGGCCAGGAACGGTATAGCAACGGGTCTGAGAAGCGAACTTTTCCGATGGCCAGATAAGTTTGAGTTTCGCTTAATGCGAGGAGTAATTTAGTTAGGATGCTTGATTTCGCTGCGGCCGCAAGAAATGACTCACGGACGAAGGAATGCTATCTTCTTAATTAGTCGAGGTGGATGAAGAAATCATTAAGACATACTGCTATTCGAAAAGACCAATTTATCGTGAGAATATAATAATTATTATTACATTATTAATAATGAAATAATTGTTACGCATATTGATTGAACCTTTTTTATCTTCGCGTTTATTCCATGTTTCATTATTCTTATTAATTACACGTTCTTATCCTTATTTTTATTACCTTCGTATTTTTATTGTCTCTATTTTATTTGTAATTAATCACGTAGTTTTTATTGTCGTTAATTATATATTTTTTTCAGTATTCTACTAATTAGATCTTCATAAAATATTACTCATATTTTCGTTATTTTTGTANCATTTTTTAATAAAATCGCACCGAATATTATGATATATGTTTTTATTATTATTTATAACATTCCAAAAATAAAAGAATTATTAATTAAATCTCAACAAAAATGTTACTCGCGTCTTCGTAAAAGTGAAATTAAAAAGAATTTAGGCATAGAAACATTCTTGATTAATTAATTACTCGATATCAGGCTAGAAATAAAGGAAAGTTTCCAAACGAACTTGTTTAACAGTAGTCGTCCAGATTTATTTAAAATCTGATTCTTTCTTTTCGTAATTTGATATTAATTTAAAATACCCAGGATGCATGGATCGTATTTTGCAGGAATAATCGATGGTTCCGTGCACGATCTCAGCAAGCTATTTCGCAACGCGATTACGCGTTTATCAAGTAGAAAGCTAGCCTCGCGTGTATATTTATTCGAGTTCTACTTTAATTAATTCCCTCGAATTACGTTCGCATTGTTCCAAATACCCGTCCGTGGTTATTTAGCCTCTTAACCGTGTAATTATTTTCGTAGGACCGGCTGATACTCGGAATTCAAGCTGTCGGAAACAATTAAATTTCGTGGTTGCAGCGTTTTATGTTCTTAGGCGATTTCCCGAGTATCGTACCATCGTGTGCGGTATTTTAACGTTTGTTTGTTGAATAGAAACGGGTTAATTTGGTAGATCAGTGGGTTGGTTTAACGTTATGCGCGTTGTAATTAACGATGATTTATGATGTAACCGATGCAAGCAAGTCGACTTGGAAAGATCGGTATATGATACTCGAGACTATAATTAGCAGAAGTAATTGATAGATTCTGCGCACGGGACAGCGTATTCGCATAAACACGTGAATGATATTAATTCGAAACGAGAGTTTTACAGTTTCTCTACTACATATTTTTCGGGTATTTTTCCATACTTGGAAAATATATTTAGTTTCTGTATTATTGTTATATTGTTTATTGAACCTGCAATTTGTGAAATTTTTAAGCCTATTGTGATATTTTTCGACAATGTCTTGATTATGTTATATTATTATTACATCTTTGACTATATTTACAAATTTTTCTGTATTATTATTCTCATCTGTATTTCTGCACTACTTATTATTAGAAGATCCCTCGAGTATTTTGTTATTTTAAGTAACCATTACTTCTACTATAATTCACGTCACCTTCTATATAGTTGATTATCAATACCGAACCTCGTAAAAATAAAAATTTCAAGAATCAGATCACAAACTTTTCCACCAAAGTCTCAATCGTTTTACACAATTCCTCGCATTACTGTATTCACTCGTACCTTCTCTCAAAGTTAATGGTAGAACGGGAGAGAAAAGCCTTACCATCTCCACTGATTCGAAAGCACAATAAACAGCGCGAGTTCTAGTAAGATACTGTTTTATCACGGTGCAGGAACACCCTTCTAACTTTGGAGCTATGTTTATTGCGCGTTCACGCTTCGATATCGTTAGCAAAACTTATCAGCCAGGAAAAGCCCCACGGTAAACAATGACTTGCTTTTTCGTCAACCGTCGTCGAAATTCCTTGACGAATTTCTTCTTGAAACTCTTTTCACAGACTCATAACTACGGCGTTACACTTGGCTGAAGATTTCCTAAAAGGTTCGGTGAAAAATTGTATCAAATCGCTATACCAGAGTCTATTATAGGAAACCAAGGAGTAATAGTAACAAAGGAACTGTATGCAAGAAAGTTTGAATGGAATTTAAGTGTGAAAGGTTGATATTGCGAATTATTTCGATTGATACTGCATTTCGCTGTAATCTTAGGAATAAAAGATTCCTGATATTACCGATTTCGAATTCTTATCGTTTGTTCGAGACCATCCCGAGGTCGAAGCAGTTAGGTAACTCTAAATTCCGATGTATAGGGCCTGCCTGAGATCACCTAGAGCATGATAAACCTTGATCTGGTCGGGCCAAGTTCCGTGGAATCTTCCACAGATCTCACGAAGATCGAGGAACCTTGACTAAGTCTAGAATTCGTGAGATCCTTCTCACGTGAAGAAACTCGACCTATTCGACTCCAAACCTCAGAAACCCATCACGAATTAACTCCAAAACGCGACAACTCTGACTCCATACGATCTCCTTTGCATCGTCCTTAGATCAAGGAGTCGTGATCCATGATCGATTCAACAAGTTTGGAATTAAGATTACCGAGATCTTGCGATCTTCGGAAGATTTTTTGATTCGACAAGAGTTGCACAGATTCGAATCTTAGCTAATTCAAGTTCAAGAGTCCCTGATCTTAAACAGATCTATCTGGGAATGGAGAGATCGAGGTTCTTCGGCCTTCGGTTGATTCAAGGAGAGTTTCTTAGGTTTGAAATCGATCCGAAAGAAGTTTCACGAGTTCAGAACTGATAAGATCAAAATTCTTCAACCTTGACAGTCTGAGAAAGTCCTCTCCAATGTAGACCTAAGAATACAAAGATCTCTCTATCTTCAGACGTTCCTAGAACTCCTTCATTTGTTAAGATTCCTCGACTCCGGATTAAAATTAACGATCTGGGATTTGGGTATGGACGAATTAACGTTCATCGACCTTTAATTGTTCCCAAAGAGAATCCCACGGGTTCTGGGTTAGGGTTTTCACATTCCCTCGATCTTGTTAGGGTTCGAGACGGATCCCACAGGTTCAGGTTTGAGCAGGTCAAAGTCTCTTAACCTTTGGAAGATTTGAGAGGGGTCTCGCAGGTTCGAGCTTAGAATAATCGAAGTCCTTTTACTCCAGGTTAGTCTGGGATGGATCCCCCTGAGAATATTTATAGAACGGGTTCCATTGGGATTGTTCTGGCTAGGTCGTACGAGTTAAAGACCCCTAGTACTACTGCTGTCTCTGTATTTCCAGTGGTCTGTTCGTTTTACGATTTTCGAATTACCAAGGAACGGTCTCGCTAATCCGATGAAGCCTAGGAACTGATTTTATGGCTGCGGGTCGTGTACTAGACGTGTCAATTAGGCAGTCGAATCGATCATCATCTTTACATCTAGATTCTCAGTCATCGAATAAACCAGCAAACTACCATTGCAACAGTAAAAACAAGATTGCAGTCTAAATCGCATTCGACACTTCACCCCTGAATTCACATAAATTTAATTAATTGGTATATAAATTAACCTAACCCGATTGGTCCATAGTTCCATATACGAGAAGAGACTTGAAAAAGCTACTCAAAATTCGATTCTACTTTCAAGTTTTTCTAATTAATAACCTATCTAACCTATCTATGTTCATATATTTTTGGTAAATTAAATTGAGATACAAAACTCTATGCTTCAAGTATAGATATAAAGAAGATCTAAACGAAACAGACTGTCGAGTTCAATTCCACATAGAATCATCAGTTACTTAACTGTTCAGAGTCTCTTTGCGTCACGATTAAGATTACACATTTATCAATCATTATTCCATATCTGATATTTTCACATTAATATAAACGTTGCCAAAAATTCCTTCCTGACAGATTTAACAGATCTTCATTCCAAGATCACCGACATATCACTGATCTGTGGGATACGGTATAGCTGCATCCTATTGGAAGTTTAGCCTATCCTAGCTCGATTTGTCAGAAAGCGACTAGTACTCGGGGCGTTAAATCCTTGTCTCATCGGAATTCGAATTGTTCGTGCATTCTTTACGTTCGACTATCGCCTGGCGTGTAAATCGTCCGGTTGCTCGGTCCGGTTTCCACGCGGAGTGGTGGTCGGCAACGAGATCGAATCTGTGGCGGTCGTTCCAACAGGGTACATTGTTATTCCGCGGATGCTTAAGACTATTAACGTCCACCGAGCAGAGATAAAACGGTCGTAGGTCGGGAAAAAGGCTGTTGGCATCACGGCAACGACCTTAACGAGACTCTGAACACCAGTGACGAGCAATCCGTGGACCCGCTCGAGTTACTCGCGTGGAACGAATGGCAGGAACGAGAAGGTGACAATTTCTCGTTCAACGACGAGTGTACTCGTCGCGGAGAAGAAATAATTTGCTTTCGCTATTTGCAACACGGTATAGGCGAAATTAAAACGTACACGGAATTTCAACGCCGTTTAGGATAATGATACTCGATCGTTTGGTATGAATGTGTTCTTTATTCCGAATATCGAAGTAATCGAGTTTTAAGTTCGATAAATGATATCGACGAGCTTATTAGCAGCGAAAATATCAATCCTCTCGATAAATAACTGGCGATATTTTTTATAGCTTGTGTTTTAGTAATAGGATGGAAAATTATTTTAATATCGGAGCTTATTTTAGGAACGAAAGTTCGTTCGAAAGCGGTTGGTCAGGATTAATTTGAATTTAGTTTTGCGAAAACGAGTGTCGCGAGTTGTTTATGCATGGAAGTTTGGTTCCCTGGGGTGAGTAAGTAACGAGTTTTAAGTGATGGGAATGTAACTATTAAGGAAGTTCGAAATGAGAAGCCTGCGTCTTTTAATGTAAATAAAGGCAGTTGGGATACTTTTGAGCGAGCTTAATCTAATTCGCGGGAAGGCTGGTGGTATGCTTACAGCTTTGATTATGCCACCAGTTTGCCTAGTTTTAGGGGGATGATGTCGAAAGCTTAACTAAACAAACTTTATCCTGGTTGTTTGAACGAATTTTGGTGAAAATTGGATAATGAATATGCGATTAGAAATTAAATTCTTAAGAGCTTTTAACGAGAAATCTCACATTTTTATAAACTAAAATATTTACAAATTTCTGATCTTTGAGGAAAATATGAAACGATCTTTACTGTTATAAAAATTTAAAGAAAA
>NIJG01000333.1:93873-115416 GCA_002201625.1 Euglossa dilemma
ATACGACGTGTCGAATGAGATGTCGAAATCTATTCTCCATGTTTAAACTTCCAGAGCTCTCGAGAATTCGTGGGGTAAAGATGTTTCGAAACAGTCATCCAGTAAAATTTGTTAAATTAGCTAATGAGTCTAGGGGATTGAAATTGAACGTTTACTCCCATCCAGAATGTAAGAAGCGTAGCTTTTGATGAAACTAAAAGAACATCCGAGCAAAGGAACTTTCGGACATGTTTACTGCAATTTGTAAGCAGACTGGCGCAGCTAAAACCGTGAATACGGAACCATTACGCTTAATGTAGTTTGTAAGGAGTCTGGTAACATGCCCAAGACTACGATTACGGAACTAGTCTACTTAATTTCGAGAAAATAACGATCTTGGAAACTCGTCTAAACTCAGTCAAGGCACCCTATTTATTACTACGATTTTACAAAATTTTCTTTCAACGTCAAATCCGATTTCGCGAATTAAGTTACGCATTCTTAGAATTTCGTTGCTCGAAAAAGAGCATTAGAAAATTGTTCAATAATTTTATTACACAATTCTCAGTTGATTCTATTAGGTAATTCGATGAAAAAATTTTTAAAAGGTTAATTTCTAAATTTATTTTGAAATCCTAGAAAGTTTCTCGAGGATCTATTTTCATTTTATAACGTTCCATTGAAAATTTAGTATAATAGCGAGGAAAAAATTCTTATGCGATGAAATTGCAAGATGATCGGTCTCGTTAAATCCCTTTGAAAGATGACGTTGATTCGCATGATTCAAGTGGATCGTGTGCAGAATAGGTTGCTCGTCTATAGTGCGTTCTGTTCAAACGACGACGGTTAAGAGGGTTTAAAAAAACACGCGACAGCTTGTTACGACATAATTGTTTTGTTTATTGATGCAAAAACTCGATGAATCAATAATTCATGCGATTTGCGCGCTCATTTGACTGCCGGAGAACTGGCATAACTCGCGGTAAACTTGCTGGATGGACTTTTAACACGCAGGCATAACAAACGGAAAGCAACGATGTCGTTTTTCCGTTCTTCTCGTCAGGAAGAAAGTCACGCCTTTCCCTTTTCGTTTCCAAGCCCGATAGACGATTTTTCAAAATCACGATGAAACCGCGAGTCGAATAAATTAATTAATATATGTCAGGTATATATCCTTTAACGAATGGAAAGCTGAATTTATGAAATTTAACGATGCGGATTTTGTTTGCTTTAAGTGGCGGTAATCGATGTGCTGGTTTATTAAAACGTTCTTCAAGTTTCTTTCTTAATTAATTTATGAACGATGGCAAATAGAGATAGTACGCGCTAACGAGGAAGAAAAATCGTTTTCATTTCTTACACTTGCTTTTAACAAATTTTATTAAGCAATTAGCAAAGCAATATGTAGCAAAGAAGATTCTTATCTATGTATATCGATCCCTATTATGATTCTAGTGCTTTATAAAATCTCTGTTATAAGTGGTTCAATCTATCTTCGCTTACGTTCGAATATAATAGCTGACATATATCCTACAAGTCGGAAATTCGTTTGAGCCTAGCTCAAGTACAGGCACTACAGACCTGGGCATGTCTTATACGTGAACGAAGGTAGTCGACGAACCGATGAAACATCCCAGAATCAACCCGAGGGTCTCCAGCGAGGCCTAGTAGCCGCTCACACTGTGGCCTTGCCCCTTGGGGAAAAACCAATTAAGGAATCATCCCATTTGGTCTTACCGTAAGCACGTTATGCGTGTCCAACTATAGGACCCATACCCTGGACGGGTACCCAGGTACCCAGGACGACCAGGGCCTACAGGCCCTCGTATCGATACCGGATGAGTCACCAACGACCACCCTAGAACTCGACGCATGACAAGATTGACAGCGACTGGAATGAGTGTCGGAGACGAGCCGTGAGGATGACTTACGAAGCATGCAGTTGTCGAGAGTTGCGTAGGCTAGTGGATACTTTCCAACGATCGCGATTATCGCGAGAACAAGCGTGTGCTATGTAATAAATACAAAGGATAACAGAGAAAGGATGGAATATGTATATATTTCGCTGCAAGTTAGATAGCGCACCTTCGTACGGAAATGAACTTAGTATAGGAATCTATTTTGTGACTACTTAGAACTAGGCACACGTATTCCTCAACGATCGTTCAACGATGTCTTCTCAACGAAATCTAAAATTGGAAATCTGTAATAAACGTGTAAAGAAAGTAGATTAGACCTGAAAGGAAATGGATTACACGGGTGAAGTAAAATGGAAATGAAAGGGACGGAAACTAGGGTCAAATTGACGATGAAACATTCGAGTATTTACGAAATATTCGAATAAACATTCGAGTATTTACGAAATATTCGAATTTTGAAGTTAGATTAAAAATTGATGATGAGAAGGAAACTTGAAGTAAAATATTATTATTAAAAATTATTAAGTAAAACGAGAGGATGGTGCGTGGATGGAACGGAGAATAGCTATTGTATTTATCGTAATTAATGAAGTAAAATATTTCGAAAATTATTCGAACCGATTTCTTCACTTCGATTTTCTCGAATATGATTTTTTGCGACAGTTATAAAGAATAACAGTTTTCTGCAAGTGTTTCAAGAACCGGTATCGATATTATATTCTCCAGCCCTTGATAGTCAGTGCAAATGATAGTAATCGATTTGAAACTTTTCTAACGTTTTCTAATGATAGTTACAACGTACAGTTACGTGTATCGATATTTACGTGGAAGCAGAGTTTTTATTATAATCACTTCTTAATATTATGCGCAACATGTTAAATCAAGTTCACTGTTTACAAAGTATCAAGGACTGAATCTCATTACTAGTTGAATTACATACTTGGTAGCGAGGATGAATTGCATACTCGAAAATAGATTATGACAAAAATCGCTTCTTTTCAATACTCCCATCCTTTTCTGTTCTTTTCCGTTAAATTTTTCCACTAATCTTGTTTCTCACAGAATTATCTTTCACGAGATGTTTATACATTGTCATTAATAAAATACACGCGATAAACGTTCCTTCTGCACCTTGACCTTAGACTCGTAATTACGAAAGGAAGTTACACAAAATTCATCGATCAGAAATTTTCTTTTATTCATACTTCGCTTTGTTTGGATCCTGTCTAGATCTGATCTTAATTTTTATCCATATCTAGTAAATAATTTTAATTTAATACTAAATAATTAATTTAACGGTATCCGTGCGAAATAAAAATTCTAAGATCGCTCGTTCCATTCAGTTTTGCAGTTCCATTGTTAACCACGCGAGGTAATTAAATTTCTCCAGTTTATTCAACAATGCGAGTCCTTGAAATCACGGAACGTTAGAGCCATCAAGATGTCCTCCTCGGAACACCTTAGAAACCCCTGATTGCGCAACCGAAAATAATTAAAGAACATTCGCGATGAATATCTGGAACGTAGAGCTATTGTGCATTCGGTGGTACGTAACTTTCACCAAAGATCCGTTGCGAATGACTTTCAAACTCTCGATCAGCGACTCTCGTCCAGCCTATAAAAGCCAGAAATAAAAAAGACCTCCTACTACTTACTATGAAACCTAGATTCCAATTCCAATCCCTACTTTCGCCAAGCAAAAATCGATTTCCTGCGACACTCTGGCAATAAGATCCTTTTCTATCGTCTGCACACCCTTCCATCTTGGATCTTCATCCTGGATCTCCGTGCAACGTCTCGATCTATCTATTCTTCTCGTTCACGTGCAATGGATCTCGACGTGAACTATATATATCTGTATATATCATATATACTATATAAACTTGTGATTCTAAGGAAAACCGATGCGTGTTACATACGGATTTTCATTTTCGAGATATTACGTTTAATGCCCCGAGCAATTTGCTATTAGCAATTTGCTCGAATTGCATAATTCATCCCAAGATACAAGAATCGTTTTTATCCATTTTTCCCCGATAAACGTGCAAATTGTATGTCTTGCAATCTAATCAGCGACGAAGTTATAAAATCGCAACATGCGGTGTACCTTTTTTTTTTGTAATTGCAAAATGATTTAATCAGCTATCGATACTATGGTTCCGCGTTATTATGCCATTATACCGACATCGAGCAGTTTATATACGTATATTAAAATTATTACTCCGTAATATTTGCGTCATAGCGAGGTATAATAAATACAAATTTATCAAAGGATTACGCGAGCGAGTAAAATTTTAACTATGGAGACTTAACACTGAACCCACGATGACTAGTAAAATGATCGATAGACGAGGAAATGAAGTAAGAAAAAGATGAGGAAAGATAGAGCATGAGGAAATACTGAAAAATTGATTATACCTACATAAACCCCTTAACATACAATGACGAGTTAGACTCGTCATTTATTTTAAGCCCCTTCTTTGACTTTGGGAAGTATTTCTCTCTATTGTATGTGAAGAGATAAGTTTTATGAATCAATCTTATGAATAAAAATGCAATATTTAAAAAGAAATATATATTCTTTTTCAGCTTCCATTCTCTAGCTCAACTTAGCGAAATAAAATAATATTTCTTAATCGTATCAAGTGTATTTAATTTGTACGTCAAGTGGTTAAAAGGAAAATCGCAAAGACAAATTATTAAAGCGACAAACGTTGTATGGAAAATTTTTCATTAAATATTCGAAAAAACACTATTTGGTAGCTTCAACGTTAAGACATTTTTGACCAGCTGGTTTTCTCAGAATTTATCTCGTATCACTGGTTATTTAAATAAAAAATTCGAAATTGGACGTGGAAGAGATCTTTTCAAAATTTCTTTTTTATCGCAAAGTGAACACACCCTGACGGGTTTAATTAACTAAATGTTAGTTAAAGAATGCATTAAAGAAAGGCTTAGATCACGAGTTTACTCGTGACCGGTCAACAAAGTGTTAACACTTTCAATGTTTCAAGTAAAACAGGAAAATTCGAATCCTAAGTGTAGCACACGGGCGACAAATGCGTGGCTACATCGTTGTAACGACGTAATCGCGTAAATGCGTAGAGAAAAAGGTAGCAGAAATGCATGAAAAACGAGATGAAGAATATAAAGGAGGAAGAATATCTGGAAACGAGGAAATCGGATAGAGTAAAAAGCATAGTTGATTATTATGCGAGCGTCATCTGAATCGAGTAACGCATGTATAGAAACTCGTGTTTTTTTTCCTCTCCTTTTTTTCTCCTCTCTTTTTTTCTCTCAATTTTCATCGCCGGCTTCATTTTTCTTACTCCCTGTTGACCGCTGGCTTAATAACGCGCGTTAAAGGTACTGGCCGGCTGTTCTCGTACGCACATATTCACGCATGTATCCGGCCTCGTGAATGCAGAATTCGAGATCAGTCCAGTGCTCTACGTGGCTGTGCTGTTGAATCGTAAATTAGGTCTAAATACAAATCGCGCGATGGCTACGCGGCCAATCACGAATCTCCGCTATCGAATAAATTACACGGCGAACGGGTCGCGTTACGACGTTATTGCTTGCCCAACAATTCCTCGGGAGATAATCTCCGGAAGGTAATTGATAGGGAATATCGCGAAGGGATCTCTCGATCTCTGTGTCCTAGCCTAGCCTCCTGTTCCCTGATAATTCTAACCTACTGCGATTTCGATGACCTGGTCCTTCTCTCTCACCCGTTATCTATCTATATATCTACTTGTCTTTCCCTTTCTTTATCTACATATTTATTTGTCGCTTTCACTATCTATTCATCTATTTATCTCTCTTTTTCTCTATTTATCTATCTATCTATCTATATATATATGTCTATCTATCTCGTTCTTTTATTTTTCTTCTCTGTTTGCGTGTTGATTTATTAATTTATTTATGAAAGAATTCTCGGAAATATAATGTACCTTTGGCTTCCTTTTTTTTTTTTTATCAATTTGCTTTGATCTTTCTGTCTCTCTTTGCCTAATATCGCAGTCGAAATTTGCCATGAAACATCGAGTGAAGTATAAACGCGTCCCAGTTTCGTCTTTTGTTCTAGTTATTACTAGATGTACATCAAGGTGACCGAGACAAAAGAATATAATAGAGAGAAAATAACTTTCGAGATTCGGGAAAGTTGAAATTGGAATAAATATGATGTCTAATAGTAACTTGGTAAAATCAGTGTTAAGAGGTTAAATCTTTTCTTCGTCGTTTCTATATCTTTAGCGAATATTTTATTGTACCGTTGTGTCTGTATAAAATTTTTCCTTTGTGTTTAAGTTTTACAGCTTATCATTTGTGAAATATTGTTTTATTAATCATTATTCGCGTACTATACTAGAGGAAAAGAAATATGCTGTAATATTCCGCCTGTAAAAAGTATTTGATTACCCGTTTACTTTCGCAGGAATGTAATTTAATTAATAAATTACAAATGAAATCGCCTGCATTAATTTCGATATTAAATTATTATCACAGCTACATTTAATAGGTTATTATGACGCGATGAAATTAACTCTTAAACGATAATTATGTAAACAGAAACATAGAGAAGTCATTTAGAAACTATTTAGCATTTGTAATGTTATTTCCAAGGTAGTTTCGAATAAATTCGTGACTAGTAATGAGATGCACTGAGTTTCTAAGCTATGAGTTTCTTATAAGATACAGAAAAACCATCGCAATTAATTTCAACATTAATTTGCTTATTTCATTTTATCTACCATCTACCAGTTCTAAATAAATAAATAATTCAATAAGTAATTAAAACAGGTTACAATTTTTCGTATAAATATGCTGGTTTATTTATCAAAGTTCAGCTATTAATATGAATATATATATATATATATACCGACTAGTGCAAATATCTGGAGGCGTTCCAAGTGAAAGCTAATAAGAGAGAAAAATAGAAAAAGTAGGTCAAAGAAAGAAGTCAAAGAGAAAAAGAAATCGAAGGAAAATAATAAGAACATAAACTATCTTGCCTTACACTTCCAATTACCATCGATATCTTACATTGTTATTAATAATTTTCTCCCCAAGAAAATTGCCTACAATATTCATAAACCGCTTCAATCTACGCTTAAATTATCTTTTAAGAGAATAATACAATAACAAGATAAGTAAAGTTACATTGCAATTGTAATCAGCGTTATATCTATTATTGCATCTATATTATCCGGAATAATTTTTCTCCGCAGAAAATTCCTGCAGAAAGATAGCCGAAAAATAATCTCGCAACATCCCATTCACAGTCTGCAGTGAAATACCCTTGCATATAGTGGGTTGTGTGCACGGGCAGTTGCCGTTCGATGCGACGCGAAATTATGCAGAACGGCGTTAAACGGTCGCGTTTAATATCGCCACGTACGGCTGGAACTCTCGTTTCGTTGACGTTTTGTTAGCCGTTTGCCGTTCAACTCGATTATAGTTGCTCTGCGGCGAGTTTGCTTAGCGTACCCTCTCTCTCCACTCTCTCTCTTTCTCTCTTTCTCTTTACAAAAGCGGTCCGCGAGGAAAGTTTGTGCCGTAACGTGGCCTTACTTTGATCTGGGCTTGTTCTACGTCGAACAATGTCGCATGAGTAAAATGATGTCATAATCCTTCAAGTTCTATCGTAGGCGGAGACGATATAGCCAGTTTGTAAATTACGAAAACTCCTTGAATCTTCAAACTGCGAAAGTTATTCCAATATTCTTCGGAAAGTCGCCGGTGCCTGATTGGCGCGAAATTTGAACGTCGCAGGGCTAGACACTGGATTTCAAGCATACGATTCTAGTTTCGAGTATCTAGAAGCTTCTAAGGAATATAAGTTAATAGAAAGAACGTCTTGGTACAGCGAGATTCGATGTAGTAAAGTCTTGAACGAGAATCGAGCGATTTAGTGTCTTGATTTTCTGTTTCGACTCTCGAAACGCATAAACTTCAACGCCTGGCTGATTTCACGACCTCGCTATGTCATTTTCAAGGACTGTACGTTGGATTGCATGGTAAATTAATCGCGGATCGTTAATCTTCTGGGAAAATTGTCAAAACTCGAATGCGAAAATCACGATCGGGAGATCGCGTTATTAAAAAATGTAAGATTATTAAAATTACGCGCCGGCAAGTGTAAGAATAGAGATACTCGGGGAGAAGTTTCCGATCTTTTTTCACACTTTGACCCACGATAGAGAGCGGAGATAAAACCCCGCGCTGGGAAACAAAGATATTTTTTCTACTATTTTTTCAAGCAAATCTCGCATAAGTATAAGTATATCTCGTATAAGGAAAGACCGCAATATTTAGAAATTAATCGCGCTATAATTGTTCTGTAATTATCCATTTTTTCTGCTCGGACTTCCATCGGTACCTTCAATTCGAGACACGGAATTAGGATTACAAAGATAATCGTTCTATCAAAGGACAATAGAAATTAGAAATTAACACTAGGTTTACGGGATCCTTCAATTTGACGGGTAGGTTGCTACAATTATAAGATATTAACAGATTTAATTAACCTATATGAAATCTGTTAATGTTGCCAGTGTTTCCGAATTAAACTCATTGTTTGTTTTTTAAAGAAAATACGTGGTTTCCTTTGCCGGTAAATTTATTGGATGTCCGTAAAAATAAGTATAGAAAAAACGTCCATAAACCTAGTGTTAAATTCGTCGCATGAAAGAGAAATTAAATACTCGTAATGACATGAAAAAACAACACTTCCGATAATATATAACCCGCTCATAAGCATATATCGATTGAAATTTCTTAAATTAAAGAAGAGAAAAAGAACACCGGTGAACCTGCCTGAAATTTCTTCCCGCAAAGCCACGGAAATATCAATTAATTTACCGTCAATCACGAGCAACAATAGATCCATACAATTCTCGGTTGAACCAGCGCATTACATCTTTCCCACATCGGCCAAAAGAACCCGGTCCCCACGGCCATCCCCTTCGTGGCCGAATGAAAAGGATCAAAAATCCTCGGCTAGACCATGGATCGCTAAAACAGATCCCGTGGCTGTTCGAATTTACGTGGCAACGCACAGGAAGGGCCCACGGGTCTCGTGGGCGCGCAAAAAACGCTTTATGGGCCCCGGCATGCAGGCGAATCCCATGAAGGCGAATCTCATGCAGGTATTTCCTCGGGTTTCGCGTGCGTGCGTTTCGCGGCGAAAGAGGTGGGCACGGCCGCGAGTCCATTCGATGTGGGCGTGCGCTAATGACTTGAATTAAACTCGTTTCGTCAAGTCGTACCACCTATACGAAACCGTGTGTCCCGACGGTGAAATATTACGCGCGAGATTCTTTCCACGAAACCGGCCGTCATCCCGATTCGTCCGGTTTAATCTTACCCGATGACCCGCCCTCGCGTGTTCCCCGAGTTTCACTCCGATTCTCGTTCCGCACTCGCGATTAATTATTATTCGGCTGCTGGACGAGGACTCGTTCAGCGGATCTCGATGCTCGTTATCGGCTGAGCTTGCATGTAGCTTCGCCTGTCGCCAAGCGTGCTCTTCGCGTTATGTAATTGGATGTTGACGAGGGCGGAGAAGTGAGGTTAGGTTTCGGCATTTTCGGTTTTAGGTTAGGTTCGAGTGGTACGATGGTACGTACCATCCAGGGTTAGATATAACGAGTTGTTTTGCGCTCTTTGCTTTTACCGTTAGTCGAAAGATTTATTTATAATTACAGAAAATTGGCGGCTGCCTTTTTTTTATATTAAGCTTGGGTTTTATTCCGGTAGAGACTGAAGTTACGGATTTTTAATTATTTTTGTTATACTATATATTAACATTAAATCTATCATGGTTAATAGAAAAGAAGTAGAAGCTTTAAAAAATAGAATAATAGGAGACATTGGGAGAAGGAATATACGTATATTAGAAAAAAAATCTCGAATACGAATGATTAGGATGGTAACGTTGAACGTTGAGTTTTTAATAAAAGTTTAAAAATCGGTGACAGACCATGATAGGTTTAGTGTTAATATTTAGATTCGTAGTGCTAGTGTTAAATATAAAATGAGGTTGGAACGTGAAGATCCAGGTTAAATTCGAACTGAAAGGATTTGTTGTACAGAAAAGTTAAAATTAATTTCCAGTAATTTATTAATGTTTCTAGATTTATTTCATATATGGTTCGTTTGTAATACGTTATGTTAGTATTGTCTAGATTCGAACTGAAGGGATTTGTTGTAGAGAAAAATTGAAATTGATTTCGAGTAATTTATTAATATTTTGTAGATTAATTTCATATATGGTTCGTTTGTAATACGAGTATGTTGGTATTACTCAGACTATTTTGTTCTATTGTTGAGTTTGGCACATGTTCATTTGTAATTTATAAATGTTTTCGTTTGTAGCATATGATTCAAATTTGAAGTGAATTTTAGGAACGAACGACAAGAATTTCTTCGAAATACAACTACAACTAGAATATCTTCATTCGCCTAAGCTTCTGTATATAGCTCGACTCATGCAGAACCCATTTGTCCATTTCCTTTACTTCTCCTATTTGAGTCAAGTGACGAATAATGATGGAATGACTGACTTTCATTTGAAACGCTATTTCTCGTGCCGTTTGTCATGAATTATTTTCACATCTCTTAGAATAATATTAATCGATGGCACTTTCCGACGTTGATCCCGACTCGAACTTCGTTAAGCAACTAATTTTCAATCTTTTTAAAATTTTCTCGAAATTCTATCAACTTTCCATAACTTGAAATTTACTTTGCTCGATTAAATATTGACTTTTTCCACTTTCACGACACAAGACGTGACTTCCGGTAAGATTTGGACATTTTTATACCATGCGTCCTCACATTTTTCTCCTTTCTCTCTCCTTTTTTTTCTCTTTTAGTACAGAGATTATTTTTGATGTTCCTCTCCTTTTTATTTTATTTTTATTCTCAGTACTTACCACTAATCAAATTAATTCGACGATAGTTAATTAATTAACACGATTCAATAAACCTGTAACTACGGATAAAGAAATCCAAAGCTCTTCGTTTAGTCCACTATGTTACCGGTATTCTAATTATAATTTCTGTAATTTTTATTACTTTACCGCAAATCTTTTTATTATAAAAAGAAAAGAAATTGCTTATCAAAGGAACCTATAACCACGTATATACTTATGCACCATTACGAGCAACTCTAAGAGTCGATCACAAGACGTGCGATTTCGTGCAATCGGTATACGTATCATTCCCCGTTTTTGATCGATCAGGAGAAAAAAGAGACACGTATCGCAGCGAGAAAAATCACACGTCTGCATCGGGCTTGAGGTTTCTCACCAAAAACAGTCGTTCGGAGAACCAATAATTTCCCAGCAGTTATCATTTTCTCCCTCTGTCTTTATTAACCCGAAGGGAATGAAACGCGAGTTGATTTCATAAAACAAACACCATCGATAAAAGGCCGTATCTCGATCGGCAAGCCGCGTGTTAAACGTTAATCGAAAAGGGTAGGCGAAATTTGGAAGCAAGGGGAGAACCTTGACACCGGCGATGGCGGATTCGGTTCGCTACTATCTCCTCGTACACCTGGCCAGGTTCGAAGAAAAAATATGTTACGATCGAAATGGCGTGCGTCATCAAGCGCGTGATAAATTGCCGTGGAAATAATGCTGCCATCATTTTTCTTGGTAAATCGCGCTGCACTTGGAGCGACGGTTTTTCAGCTTGCCGAACTTATTACCAGATGAATATTGCTCCGTGGCTCCGACGCGATTAACCCAGTTCATTTGAATAGTTGCGCAAATACACTCTCGGTTCTCGTGTTTTCTATCGCAGATGATCGCAGAACGCAATAAAATCACCCGAGGCGATTTTTGTCACACGTTCCAGCGTTTAAAGAGGCCCTCGTTAATTCCCGTCCCTGTAATTTATTCATTTTTTATCGTATTACGCGGTTGCTACATATTTACCAGCTTATTCGGATATTTCGGCCTTTTCTTCCGAATTACTATTAATAATTGTGCATAAAAAGTTAGAATTTTAGATCTTTAACAGTTGAAGAGAATTTTTTAATTTTTGTTTTTTTTTTTAAATTATTTCCTCCCGTTGGGATTAAAAAATTTCTGGATATTATACTCGTGGAAAATTATTTGATAATGTTCGATAAAATTGTAAAAATAAATTCATGAATTAAAAATTGCTTAAATTACCATTAGTAATTAGATATTATCTGGAAATTAGAATAAATGTGTAGAAGTAAATTCGAACACTTTTGTGCAATAATAACTTCGAAAATAGGAAAATTCATAAGAAAATAGGAAAATAGGAACCCATATAAAGACAATGAAATTTCTATTATCAACGTCAGATTATTTGTTGATAAGAGTAATAATTAGAATCGTAATTAATAATATTCCATATTATTCTACTCGTTTACAAGCACTGTTAAAACTTTTTGTATTTTCTCTTTTTCCAGGACTATTGAAGTGTTATTGCGATATATGCACGGAAACCAATCACACGTGCGAAACCGATGGCTATTGTTTCGCCAGCACCAGCCTGGAGAACGACGTGATCACATATGCTCGGAGGTAACGTATTTGCATGCGTATTTAACCATGAGAGTAATTCTTCACTCACCAACGAAAGGAAAAGAATAAGTAAATAAGAAAAATTCGCCGATTCGCCGTTTTCAGCCGGTAAAACACGATCCTTCAGACGATCGATTCGTTCTCACAAATCTTTCCCGATTCTCGATTATTTCAAATCGTCTTTTTAACTCTTCGATATCTCAACTATTACATATTAATTATTTTACGTAATTTTTCACCAAAGAAGAGGAAATAAACAAATAGAAAAATTTGTTTTCAATCTATAAAGCACGACCCTTCAGCCGATTTATAGATTCCGATAAATTTCCCAAAACTTCATTGCTGGGAATTTTTTTTAATCTCTCGATATCTTTATTGTATCAATTACTCGAATCCGCGTAATTTTTCACCAACAAAAATAAAAGAAGAAATTGGCTGTTTTAACGGTCGATTCATCGTTTCGCTATAATAAAACAAAACATTTCAGTGATCGATTCATATAAATCTTCCTAAACTCCGTCGTTTGTAATTTTATTTTTAATCTCTCGATATCTCGACAGTCACGGATCGATTGCACAATTTTGCACAATTTCGAATATCATGAATTATCCAAACATTTACATATTTCACGTGTATAATAGAGCATAGATTAACATGGGAATTTGTACGTTATGTGAAATTGGATCGTTTGATAAATCTCGCGTAGATGTTAAGTCGTAACGTTACAGGACGAACAATGTAGATGTTCAATGCACGATAATTGATTTTACCATACCTATGGAGGTAAAACAGCGTCCGTTTGACATAATCGCGTTATCTGGAATAGAAGCAATATCTGTCCGCGATTATCGCGCGAGGCAGCAAACAATGTGTTCCCGGCTCGATTATCCGGCAAAAATGATGTTTCGACTTAATATCAGCGTTAATTGGACGATATTGGAGAATAAATCATGGACAGAGCAATAAAACCAACGATCAACGGTGTACGTAGCTGTGAAACTTCTCGTTATCGCGTTCCTCCGCGAAACGCATCGCGTAAAGCGTACAAAAATATGTCAGATAAGGATTATCGTTCTTACATAATTGTCGCTTTAAATTACGCTCGCTTTATCGAGTATCGCGTAACGGATTCGCCGTGAAAAATTTCGGAATTAGAGCTGCTCGAGTATTATGGCAAACTGAAATAACTCGAACTACGTTTCAAGTTTTACAAAGCTGTTTATATCGAAAATTTTACGTGGAATTTGTAGAGGATTGAATATAAAAATTTCCAAATTAAGCAAATTCTGAAATTTCTATATTTCCATATGGTTAATATTAAAAACCATTGATTCCCAGAAATTCGAAATATCCAATAATATTTCCAATTTTCATTGATTTTGTTGACAGAAAAATAATTCTTGAACACGTACAAACAGACTATCGATCACGCAATCAACAAACCTCTTTATCTCGACTGACAAAGCGAAATTTCACTAACGATCCAGGTTTCGGCTCATCGATCGACTCGACGACGATTCCGAATGCAAGGAGCCACTTCGCAGTCAGATATTTCGGGTACTCGGACAGCTCTGATTCCCTAGGGGTCGCATCGATCGTGTTCACCGCGAAAGGAAGTTCAACGGTCCCGGTCCGTTACCGATCGATTCCCTCGTTGTAGTTTCCAGGAACGTTTAGCCGCCTTTTTTCGGTTGGCCCTGCGAGGCATGATTAGCGCCTGTTTCGGCAGTTTCGACGGAAACGAATTATTGTTGTCGGCCGGTGGTCGCGTTGGTAACGCTTCGCGTGGCCGTTCTCGCGTTTCTCTCAACCACGAGCGAAACAGGAAATCGAGAGGTCTCGTGAAAACGTCAGAAGCACCTGCGATCCATGCTCTACCCGATTCTTTTTTCAGTTGCTTCTTTCTTCTCGATTAACGCGTGGGGGTAGCCACAGAATTCGCCCTAGGGAAATTCTAGCAAAGCGGTTAACAATGGCAATTAGAAGTGGAATTTTTCGCAATTTTATTCTACTTCGAATCAACGAGATCAGTGGCATAGCTAGACTCAATTTCGAATTTTCACGCCGTTTGAGATACGTTAAAAATATTTATAACAACGAATATGTTAAACCTTTGTACTTTTAATCATCTGGGATTTAATAAAGGTAGATGAGAAAAATCTCATATAATTACCGTCTACAAAACTACATTCGTTAAACTCGAATGATCAAAAGGAAGTGACTATTTCACGGTTGAATCGTTTAATACGTGCACATTATCGATATGGTGTAGATGGTGTGATTTTATGAATAATTACCGAGATGGTAATATTTTATGTCCACGCCTTAACAATTATTTTCTCCATAAATATACCTCTAAAATTTTAGTCCATTTATTTGTTACAATTCTTGATAATATCTATTGACAGTGATCGATTTGTTTCAAACGATTATTTATTTTCTGATTTAAAATTAAGAAAATCTGCAGTTAAGTATAATATCTCTGTTTCGCAGCAGTTTATAATTAAGAGCACTGCGATTTTACATGGATATAATATTCGTGGAGTGTTTAGTTACAGAGTGAAATTGGATTCGAGTTATACTCTGCAAACGAGTTCAAAGTTCAATCATTAATCGAGCAATCAAAATTATCGAGTTAAAATAGATAAAAGAGCCGTCTCGAGGAATAAAATTGTGTCTAGCTACGCCATCGCGAATAATTATTGCAGTTCGGTTGTTTTTCTGGAGGTTATATATATATCCTTTCATTGGCAAGACATCGTTAATCGATATCGTTTTCGTCGCGGAGAAAAAGGTTCCAATGGATCGAGATTTCAAAGGCTCTTGGCGATGGTATAAAGGTGGAAAAATCAGCTGAATCAGTGTTGGTCTTTGACTCTGCAAACGACGAAACTTTCTTTATTATCGATGAAGATAGCCGTCTGATAGTGGCGTAAAAGTTCTTATTATGCTTCCACTGATAGAAAGGATGCAATAATATTTGCTTGAGAAATCGAGGTTAACAAATATGATATAGAATTCTTTTTTTCCTTTCAAATCGTGTAAAATACGTTGCAATCGTATTTATCGAATTTCATACTCCTTCGATTTAAAGATAAAACTCTACAACTTCCAAAAGTTGAAAAACTGCAGTTACATATCTTGATATGTAAGAAGTTTAGACGGTTACATCAATGCGCGTATTTTTCGTCGCTATTTTCACCGTTGCCTTTTTTACTTCAAGAAAATTCTTCTATCCAATAAATCCGAGAAATCGAAGAAAAATCGTTGCGTTATAGGAGTCGACGACCGTGGTCCTCAATTTATAGACCACAGCTTCAATTTTTCGCATTAACCCTTTGCACTCGAAAGCTTTTCCCCTGGAAAGAATCTATAAATCGAACCCTTGTCACCATCGAATCAATGACGTCTTTTACACCAACGTAAAAAGCAACGACGTTCAAATTATTCATATACCGCTACATTAATTTAAACTTGATCCCTAAATGAACGAGACCATTTCTCGCATGAATACCCATCTAAATAAGTGTTGTAAATAAGACTCCAAATTATAGTACAAGAATTATAAACTTCATTTTATACCGACGGAAATAAATCTTGTAAACAAACCAGCCATGAAATTAAAAATTTCGATGGCCATTCCTAGACACTCCTTCGCCAAAGTTTAATCTTCACGGTTTCCGTAAATATTAACGCTAGATATTCTTTAAAATTAAATTAGTCATTCATACTTTGCGATTATGCAAAATTTGTTTCTAATCAACGATCGACACTTGCCTGTAATCCTTCGCGAAAGTGGTCTCTCGAGTGCAAAGGGTCATATTCTATATCAAAAGATCTGGCAGCTCCGTTCGCTCTACTTGCACCAAAACAAACTCGGCAAAGGGAATTTGCATCGACTTAGAATACATCACTGTCTCCCTCTGTCTGTTTAACGACGGTGTGTACGCGATATGCAAGGAGTATACGACACGATACGCAGTTTCGAAATCGAACGAAATCGACCGAGACGATCCGCGACGGTCTGAGGTCGCAGACGTGCGGACGGGGCCTAAATGTTTAATGCGCCAGACGGATAATTCGGATAATTCAGCCGGAGATCGTATCGAAAATAGCACGACCGAGATTATTTGATTGGTCGAGACGTGAAAGCAGCACGAGACAATTTCCTGCTATCGACCGATTACAAAGTGACGCGGTTAATCCGCGAGTCGCATTAAATTTTCGTTACGCTTCGTTCCCATTTTTCAAACCGGTTGACAACTTACGAATTCACTTCGCCAACCTCCACTTCTGCAGTCGCGTTAATATTTCGTTTCTTCCCGATAGTCTCACAGCCCCGATTCCTTTTTTCCTTAGAGCGTCCTCCATCTTCTTCTTCATCGGTGGTCCTAGATCGACCTGAAAGCACTTTCGCTCGCAAGAAACCAGGGGTTTTATATCTTGCAAACAATGAAATTACTCGTTTCCCGGCTTCGTTTCTTCTTTAGTTCCTCGACGATAAGATGCTCATTTGCGTTGGACATTTCTTGCTTGGACGAAGGCGGGTTTTTTTGCGAAGATTCAAAGGTTGAGATGGCGAGAAGAGTGTGTTGTAGAAGGATTATAGTAATCGTTTGTGATTATTTTTAATCGGTTAATTATTGAGGAATATTTTGGATATTTTGAGCTTGTCGAGTACCGTTTCACAGAAATTCACGCAGATTATGTTATTTATAGTAATTTTAGCGGTTACGTTCTCGTACAGGCATCGTTTACAATGCACTTGTCGGTGAAGAAATTTTCATGCATCGCATAAAGTAGCTTCTTTTTTTCCTGATTGTAGTAGAATTATCAGGGAAGAAAATTCCAGTCTAAACATTCAAAAAGTCAAAGAAGAAAATCCTCGTGTGTCACGGAAAATTCATCTTATCCTCATCTCAGACCTCCTCCCATCAGTGACCCATGTTTATCAAAGTACGAAATTTCGACGTGCCACGAAAGCTAGCGTTTTATAAACTCGTCTGTTCGCTCTATCCGCAGTATCGATTACTGAATCAAGGAAGAAAGCTTTCGTCTGTTGGCTGAAATAATTTTCCAGGCAGAAAATTACTTTCAGTACCGATGCAGCTACCTAAATCTGGTCTGTGACAAGCCAGCAGACGCGTGACACGTTGAAATAAGAGCCGAATTTTCTCGCGTGCAAAGTGCCTGGAATTATCAGGTGGTCGAGGGAAAGAGACGGCTAAATCGCGCGTTGGGTATACATTGTCGGTGGAACGAACTGTTGAAACTAAACGTGGCATTGTGATGTTGTGAAAGGTGCTACGACCGAAAGCAATGGTTCCCACCGGAAAAACCGCAGTCCTGCAACCGTAAGCGGGGTATCTATCGGTTCAACATCTGCTGCAGTAAAGAGTACTGCAACCTGAATTTATCTACGGACTTACATTCTTCCGACTCGCCTAAATTGTCCTCAGGTATTCTTTTCGCTGTTTTCGTCCAGAACAGCAACCCATCCTCCTGTGTTTCTTCTGTTTAATTTTTTTTTTTCATCCTAACCTCTTGTTTTATCTTTCTCTTAATCCCTGACTTTTTGTTAGGTTAGGTTAATGGGAAACAAATGGCCGATAGTAACGTAAGAGGTTTGTTGGTGGATGTAAGGGTTGCAATCGACCGAATGTTTTTAACGCGCCCTTTTTTGAATTCGTTGATAAATAAAATTCCGAAATAAATAAATTTCCGAAACGGGGAAGCTAGTTCGATTAGAATGTAAATTTGTGATGTCTTTTGTCTATTTTTTGAATTTATTACAGTCTGGCTCTGTATATAGATTGTTTCAATATATATTTTTGTATCTATATATTTGTAAATTCATTCGTACTAGAATTTTAGGAGAAACGGAAAGAGCAGCCTCGTATCTTGTTATTAAAAATTGAAACACATTCGTGTTTAACCCTTTTCCTACCAATCGGTCGATATGCGACCCTTACTGCTTATGCGAAACTCGCGCTGCGACTGATATATCAACCCCATGTTTTTTCGCCCTGTTAATCACATATCTTACGAAATACTTAATTAAATACGTTTTTACATTTAGTTTAGTATACTCGCTATCGGCGTCATGTACTAGTGTCACACACGTGTCGTTAATTTTTCAAATATATTTCGCAGAAATTCGAGAAATAAGTCATAAATCCTACTTCTATGATTAAATTAAATTTCATAACCTTTGATATACATAAAAAAATAATAGAATTTTTCAAAATATGTTCCTGAAAACGTGACATGAGTTATTAGCATTTTTCGCATAGGCTATCTATTAGTCTAACGATAAAAAGATTTGAAATACACACGATGCGATAATCTATTGTACTTCTACAATAAATTACTGGTCTGGAAATTACAACTTACTAAGTGAAAAAAGAAGAAGAAACAAAGAAGCAGAAATTAGGAAACAGCTTTAACCTCTAAATTACAAGCTTCACGCAATCAGCCATCAGTTTCCCATCGATCTAATACTATCGCCTCTAATTCCACCGTGTTTCTTTTAATTCACCTACTTATACGACGACTTGTGAGGCCGATAACAACAATACCGCAGTCAGCCGCGTGAGAATACCGCGCTCCGCTGCGGAACGCAAGCAACACACTAATCCGCAGGTGTACATCATCCCTTATTTGTAGTCATGCGCAGTCTCGGCGGTACCGCGAGTTTTATAAATCGATGCCGGGCAAAATTGCAAAATGATTCGCGTAATGCTCGTTTCGGGTGTGGTTTGCCGGCGAAAATATCCCTAGCCGTGTAACCGCGATCTTCCGTGGCGCGCTCGACGAAGATGTCGCTAGCGTGCCCTCCATCTCCGATATTTTCACGCGATTTCTATTCACGAAATGGAAACAAATCTGCACACGTTGCCGGAAGAGAAACGAACTGTTTGCGTGCCGTTTCACGCGATTATCGAGTTATCGATTGGCTGGCTTGAAATGGGGATTCTGCTCGTTTTGTAACAGGGTTACGGATGATGGGGATTTTATTGTTTATAGGTAATTGTTGCGGCCGATCCGGAGTTAGGTGTTTCGATGTGTGATATACTGCTACGTTTGTCCTAACTGTTATTATAATCTATGTCTTTTGCGAGATATTAATTGGATAGGTTAGAATGGGGAATTTTAGTCTGGTATAGGGAATTTATGAGAACTTTAATGGATTAGTTTGTGATAATTCTGGAATAATTTGCACCGATGTATTTATACCGATTAGACTACTAATTGATATTTGTGTTACTGATTATTATATTTATATCTTAAAAATTTGATAAAGAATTCAATAAAATCGGAACAGTGATTGTTGATAACAGTAACAGGAAAAATGGAAATTATATCACAAAAGAGAATCATAAGTTTCGCGAAATAAATCAGGATAAGCAAGAAGAGCGATCTAAAGTGATAATGCAATCGAATTTACACTTGAATCTGGATTTCGCTACAATTTACCCAAAGTTGTACGCGAAATTAAATAGGAACGTAGTTAGGATGTTTTAACGAACCAGTTTCACGTAGTAAGAAGAAAGTTTAATCCCATCAGAACTTTCTACTGCATTACATTCGTTCTTTGATACTGCAATCTATTTCGATACCCTAATTCTTTTATCAAAGACAGCCTAACGATACTTCAAGTATCACTAATATTTTTACATATAAATAATAACACATTCGTTGTTATTACAACGTATCGATAAAATACAATACTTTTCGCACCACACCTAACTTCGGAAAGAAAAAAGCAGTTTAAAGGCAAAAATAAGAAAAAAGGAAAATTGATTTAAAATATACCATCGGAGCTACAGAAAATTGTTCAAAATGCTTCTCATCATCCGTAAGTAACCAAACGGAAGCGGAGGAATCGCTTGGAGAGTTTTAAAAATAGAGGTTTCCGAATCGAAGAAAAACGAGCAGAACTTTGCGAAGCAGCCGAGTTCGATTTTACACGTACACTTCGATTTTACTCGGGATTGTTTTATCTCTTACGACTTTCACCGTAATTTGCTTCTTTAATCGACCCCCGTCCCTCTTAAACGCCAACCACCGTTCCTTTCGAAACTTCTACAAAACCCCTTTATTATCTTTCTCTCTTCCCCCCTCGTCCCCGTTCTATTATCAAACGGAGCCTCCTTTTCTCACGGAAATATTTTCCCATTCGACCACTCGTCTGCGTACGACCGCCCACGCTCGATGAAAACCGGCCACGCGGACTCCGTGTACGCGTTCTGCTCTTCTTATAGCTAACCGTGAAAACAGGCGCAATAACGAACTTCCTAACGAGATCATTAACTGCATTCCTTGCGGTCGTAGTACCGCGTATCGTACCGGCGTGTTTCTCTTCCTGACTCTGTCTCTCGCGTTATATTAGACATCTCCCTGTCCTTTCCTTCTACCTTCTTTTTCCTTTCGTCTATCCGCGACGTATTTTGCCTCTGTTCCGCCTAATTCGCCAACGTACTACCTAGTGACCATGCGTGTTCGACCAGCCAGGGGTCTGCGTCCGATTAAAATTTCGATGTGCAAAAATACTGCTTCAAACCCTCTCTCTCTTTCTCTCTCTCTCTGTGGAGCCACTCGAACTTGGCTCTTTTCTTAGCTCTCTTCTTGGCTCTCGTGCTTCATATTTCACGTTTGTTAACGCTGGCCGTTCAGATAGCGCGTAGAGTACAGGATACGAGACTTAACGCGGCCGTGTTCCCTCTATCGCGAGGAGAACGTTATGCAGCTGGGCCCGATGCACCCTTTTAACGCGGCTCACGTCGCGTGGGCCAACCGGTGGTTCGCGATAGGCGTGTACGTGGTTCGGAGATGCGGCAATTTTTGTTCACATGTTTTGCGAGAAGGCGTGCTTTGATAGCTTGTTTAGAGCAGGGTTCCTTAATGGGGTACCGTGGCTCTCCTCAGGGCCCAGCCTCTTCGGCCACGCGAGAGTGTTTATACTGACCGCGAGTAGATGGAAAGTGATTTATGCGAACATGGGTTACTCCGATGTTTAGGGACTTTTTCCAATTTCACGTATTTAATTTCGATTCCTAATCTTAATTGAAAATATT
>NIJG01000333.1:115688-155837 GCA_002201625.1 Euglossa dilemma
TATGACGTTTTCCAATTTGGCGTATTTAATTTCAATTCCTAATCTTAATTGAAAACATTCTTTTTTTGGGAGAACTTTTATTTTAATAGGAAAATGTTATTTTATTGCCGAAATAATAATTTAATTTTTGTATTTTTGTAAATTCAGACTTTTGGGGCGTATGACTTTTTCCAATTTGGCGTATTTAATTTCGATTCCTAATCTTAATTGAAAACATTTTTTTTCTTTTTTGAGAGAGCTTTTATTTTAATAGGAAAATGTTATATTATTATCGAAATAATAAATTAAATCTTGCATTTTTATAAATTGTGGGGCGTATGAAGAAGTTGAGGAATTTTAGTTTAGGGCAATCGTATTGGTGGATGTGAAGCTGTAGATTGTTTTTATATGAAACGACTCTTTGTAAGTTCGTTAAGATGATTGTCTATGATAAATTAATAATTGTATTAATCAGATATATAGAAGATGTGGAGATAAAAAGATTTTTAAATGTTACATACATGGAAATAATATCGAATAACAATGTTTAATATTTCTCATAAAAATCAAAAACACTTTCATTCGGTTACTTCGCATCCACCAGTATAATTTCAATTTTTCAGCAATTAGATATTACGATTTTGAAATTAATATAATACGAAATCAATCTTGGTTAATAATTAAGTCTAGGAGCACGCGTGGTAAATCTCGATACAATGTCGATTAGATCTCGGCTATTACGAGGAATAAATGCTTAGAAGCAAATGCATTAAAAACTCGTTACATTTTCACAGAGTAACATATAGTGCGTTTTTCCAGAAAATATAGCATATACTTACCGAATGTTAAATTTAATGTCAAGCAAAAAAAGAGACGATAACGAGCGCTTATAAGCATACATATAATCATAGCAAAATCACGCGATATTGCGGGACTGGCGTATAATGCGATAATAGTGATTATGTGGCGTGCAACGTGAATTAGTGATCGATTCCTCCTAGATTCCCACATCAACTATGCACCGACTGTGTAATATCTCCATAAGTGGCAGAATTTCGCGATTACTCACCGTCAGTTCCGGAAAAGTATGCGATTCTTGAAAGCGTTCCAGTTTCTCGAGCTCACTCCACTCGAGCATTCGCTTTTGAATGTCATTCATTCGTTCGATGACATCGTCAGTTCGTCTGTTTACGATTCAGTTTGATACAGAACAAAGCATCCACCTGTAAAGCGTTTCGAACACGTACATCACCGTGTTTGTTAAGAACCGTCACTTATGGAGACATTACCCTATACGTTCGGTGTTTGTCAACGTTGCCAGTCATCCGTTAAATCGGTGACCAGTGAACCACCTCGCGAGCTCTTAGCCCGAGATCTGGACACGTTGGATCGGCTGCGGATGAAGCTTTTCACTCGTGTCGATCTCGAAAATATCCGCGAGGTCGTTTCGTGGATGGAACCATCGGGAACGGGAGGGGTTCGATGTTTGGACGATGACGCAAAATCCTCCAGAGCCTACGATTCCGTGCGTGCACCGCAGGTATACCTACTCGAGGTTCGTCTGTTAGAGCAGGTGCGAACGCGCGAAGCTGTAGTTACGAAGGGTAAACTGCACGTAACGATGTGTTATGTGCATCCGGAGAGAGAGAGAGAGGTGAAAACATAACGTTGTTCGATGATGAGTTTGTTCCTCTCGTGGCCTTGGATGCTCCTTTGGCGAATATCTCTTGTTTGTTCGGTTCATTATTGTCCTTTTATTTTATTTTCCATTTTTTTCCCCCTTTTCGCGGTATGAATATTTATCAGGTTGGCAGAGATCGTTAACGATATTGGGACGAGAACGATTATGCAACTTGAGAGGATTTTGTTAATACCCTGTGAATCGATTGACATTAGCGCGGGCTTCGGTATGTAGTAAAGTATAATTTTATACTTTATATTTCTTCGCGTTATTATTTTTGTTGTTGCTCACTTCGAAAGTGAATTCCAGTCGTATAATTTCGAAATAATTCTTTAAAAGTTCGGGATTACTTTTTTTATTTTATTTATATACATATGCATGCAGATAATACAAGATTAATACAATATTTGTATTAATATATACATTGTACCGTGTACGAAGGAACAATTTCAGCGAGACGTAATTCATTACTGTATTAATAAACTATGTCAGTAATATCACTTAATTGCATCTTTTCTAATATAATTGCAATTAATCTTCGTAATGCTTTCTCGTTACTGAAATTATCATGTATTACGAATGAATCTCATCGTAACACTGTGCTTGCCTACATACCATACTGCTGAACCCTGCGAACCGGAAAAATCACGAAGTCGGAAACTACGGAAACCCATAATCTACAAATTTATTCATTACCGGGAAATTTGAATTTCTAAAACCGGGGTTAACGAGTTTTCTCAATCCTGCCATTTTAGTAACACAAACATCGTAAACACCTGTGCATTCGTTAAAGGAACGAATCGAAAACCGAGAAGTCTATATCCTCGTAGCACACTCTAGCCGACTAATTTCGTTCGGCCAATGACCGCTTGACAGCGCGCGCGGCGCGAAATTCAAATACCGTGAGTCACAGAGGAATTTGAATTTTCTTATCAAAATATCTTATTACTGTCCGTGGGAAAATGTTTACAATTATAGAAAATTGTTTTCTCGCATTCTTTTTCGTCTCCCTTATCCTCTTATCATTTATATCTCCCTTATCATTTATATCGCACCTACTGTTTCTTCGCTTTTATTTTTCCCGAGTTATGCGTTTTCATGCGGTAACCCACGGCCATTGTGACACGTTTCGCGCGTAATCGATTATCGATCGGACGCAAATCCCTTGGCGCTCGATTCAAGAAGATATATTCAATCCCATTTCAAGGATGGACTGGTGGCACAAAAAACGATACGGATACGTTTCATATTTCAAAAGAACGTGTAGGGTCGAATGGGAGAAATATTTCATACGCTTGGTCTGACCTCGTTCCTTCCAGAAGCTATACTGTTTGTTTTAATAAATTGAACCGACTTGATCGAATTCGTTACAGCACGAGTAAATGCAAATAATAAGTCGCAACGAGTAAAAATAACGCTCGATATCCTTACGACATGGGCGATTACTTGTTTTCAACGATAACCCATTCGGTGTCGATATTTCATTTTTTTCTCAGGCGCTTTCGAAAAATTACTCTTAATCGGATACACCCGAAATACAAGCTTTTTTCTCCCTCTTTTCAGCAATTAAACGTAATTCGATTAACTCGATAAAACACACGACAATCTCTTCGGTTCAATTGGGATAGAAATATAAAGAAACTAAAAAGGTTAATTAAAATGACAGTATTTTTAAATCTTCCAAATTCTCGCAATCTTTTAATTCGAAACTTCAATACACTTTCTATGAATGCTATCATTTTTGGGTGATTTTTATTTCGCTGCGTAGCGGGATTAAAAATTCAATTAAAAATACAGCAAATAGGAAAGAAGGTGAAATATATAGTGAAGAATAGACAATGCAGAACAAGAGATGCGATCATCCGAGATTTTGTGCGTACGTGCTCGCGAACGCGCGCGTTCGAATTACCGCTCATTGTGGATCACCTTGAGGCTTGTTCTGCGAGTCGCGATCCTCGTGCACTCGCATATTTCGTTTGGAATTTTCACCTCCCCTTTCGTGTTTCATAGTTTTCGTTTTCTGTGAAAATTTGAATTGATTTCGTTGAACTCCACATACGAACAACCTTGACTAACAACATCTCACTGCATCCGTGATGATGATAATGGTGCTGCTGATGATGATGGCGATGATGATGATGATGATGATGATGATGATAATGATGATGATGATGATAATGATGATAATGATAATGATGATGAGGATCGTTTGCCACCTAACTGCCCCCGTTTTTTGTTTCCTACTATACATGTTTTTCGTTTTTTTTTTTGTTCTTTTTTTTTGGTTTTACGATTTTTTACTTTCATTTTGGTGTGTTCGAGTTTCGTTTTGTTACACTGTGCCTGCTTTAATCCAGCCGGACTTTAGCTTTGGCTCAACAACCAGAGGTCTCTTCATTCTTCTGAGATCAATTAACGAACGAATAAATCAGGGACTCGAGCAGACACGGTTAAAGGGATAGCCAAAGACATCGTACACTTTTCAACGGAACGTTTAACTATTTTTCTGTTTTTCTTTCTTTCATTTTGTTTTTTTTTTCATTTTCCTACCTTTTTTTCACCGTTTCCTCTCTGTACGCTCGACGACGTCGCGAGAGAAATAACGGGATTTCAGGAACGACGATCTGCTACGACTGGCTACCCCCACTGTCAGGTATCGCAAACGAGTGTTGAGTTGCACGGTGTTGAACAGTTTTTTTTATTTTTTTGCCCCCCACCCCCTTCTTCTCTACCCCTACATTTTTGTTTTCTCAATTGTTAACAACTCTTCCGTTTACACTGTTACGCTCCTTTCCGTTTTGAGTTTCTTGGTTTTCTCTTTATAGTTTTTCTTTTTATTTCTACCTTTCTTGTTTCCTTTTCGTACGTTTGTTGAAGTTTGTTTAGCGAGCCCGTTCGCGCCAGCATCCACCTGTTTTAGCCTGTGGTGCGAAGTAATCAGCGACCGTACCCTCGAACTGGCGTCTTTTTCCTTTTCTTTTCGCTATTTAAACAAATGTTTCTTTTTTTTTTTTGTCATTTTTACCTTGTATTTTCTCTTTTTTTCCCGAGGGACGCCGATTCCGTGGTATCGTCGGTTAACCGGCCAGCTGTACAGGTGTATATTTACGACCGAAAGCCGGCCACGCGTTTTATTTCCCTGTACGCTCGCTTGTTTGCTCGTTCCGCGAAGATTCGCGGATATATGAGACAGTCACGTTACCACGGAATGATCAAGTCTCGATTGAGTGTGAAGGATACAAGCATAATTGCGGTAGAAAGATGAAGTTTGTGATACAGGCGTATCGCCTTTTACTCCTTTTATTACGGCCACCATTATTATTACTAATTTAAATAACGCATGCCATTTCACGTGTCCGATTGGACGCGATATCTAAGGATGAAAGGGGAAACAAGGAACGTGCGGGCTTGGGATATCTCGCTGTGCCTAATTCGACGAGTTTCGCGTTACCGTGGTCAGATTTTATCGTCGACTTGCAGTTTTTTCAGCGTGTTTTCGCGAAGCCTTACGCTACCTCGCTGGATGTTTCTCGCCGCGTTACGCTTGCAAACGCGAGGATAGGTATTTTTAGATAATGATTTCACCGTCGTTGAACGTTTCGTGACTTCATTGTTATGCAATCTCGAATCTTCGCTTATCAAACCGTAGGAAAGGCTTTTGCCGCCTTATGAAGCGTGGTGGTTTCCTTGTTTCTCCGGCATTTTCAATTTCTCGACTCGCGATCGGATCGAAGAGAGAAGAAACGAAGGACGAACGAAAGGGATAAGGAAGAACCGTAGCCCGTTGTCGTTTTGTCGTTCTACCATCGCAGTCGAGTAAGGCTCGCGAAGTAAGACTCGAGAGTAACGTGTACACACGCGTGTGTATCCTCCTTAACGTCGCCCTTGATACTTCTCACGGAGTAACCTCGAGTTGTCCCCAGCCGCGATCCAAAAGCACGATTATCCCCCACCCCGGCGACGTTACACGTTGGTTTGTCTCTTTTTTTTTTATTCTGAAACTGGTGCAAACTCGGCTTGAAGGTGCGTGCATAAACAGCTGTCGTCGTCGCAGCCCGAGCCGCTCATCTTCTGCATGACGAGCGACTCGCGAAACACGACCTTTGTCATCGAGTGCTGCAAAGAGGATTTTTGCAATCGGGATCTGAAACCTCAGCTGCACCCTCGCAACAAAGAAGGTACAGTCCAACGACCTGGAAGTAGCGAAAACTCTGCAGGTGGCTCAGGCTTTTGCTGCAGCTCTACTTCTTTCACTCTTTCTCTCTCATTCTGTCTTATTCTCTGCCTCTTTTTCTATTTCCTTTAGCTCTCTATCTATACACTTTTCACCATTTTCTTTCTCTCTCTCTCTCTCACTTTTCTTCTTTCTGTCTGCTAATTTTCTTCTCTCCGTACCGCAGACACTGATTTTTCATTAGTATCTAGAACACCGTGTATATATGTAAATACATCTATACGCGTGTATGTATATATATTATATATATAGAAAATAATGTCGGAGAGCATCTTGTTAATTAAAGTACCAATTAAATTTTCATGCTGTTGACTCCTCCGCGTTTTTCCACCGATGCTTTTCTTTGATATAATTATTTTATCATTTCCGATTCAATCCGACGCAATTATTCCTCGCTCAGCGTACGCTCAGAGCCCTTCGACTGTATCGCATCATAGCTCGTGCCTAGTAAATCTCTTGCCCCCTCTCTCTTCATCGCCGCGGGTATTATATTATTATATGTGTGCAGCAGCAGCAGCAGCAGCAGTAGCAAGAATGAACGTTAACGATGTAACCGCCGTATATTATTTCGTTGTACGTATATATGCAGAGTGATCTGAAAAATAATCGGATAATTTAGGGCCATGTGGTACTCGTTAAAGCGGAGAAAGGAAAAATGTCCTATGAATATAGATCCGCAAATTAATCCTGCAAGTGGTTGGCCAACGTCGAGATGAATGTTCGTCTCAAAGTTAAATTCTTGAAATTTCTCTCCCAGATTTTTCTTTTAACCGTAAAACACGTTCTGCGTTGCTGCTTTTCATCCCGGTGGGTAGCTGATATTTTTCGTGAAAAGGAACTAGGAATATTTCGAAAAACTCCTGGCTCTCTTTGAGCCTTTTTGCAAGCATTCTGTATTTTTCGCAGACTCTAATGGACCAAATAGACTGTCATACTTCTCTCTGAGAATATATTTTTGGTCCCATATTCGTAAAATATTTCTCGTTTAAAATGATACTTGAAAATACGAGAAAAAAGAAATTTAACAAGGAAATAACATTGTAAAAATATTCTTATAAAATTTAAATATAGAAGAAATGATAAAGAAATATTTAGAAGTATAGTGTTATAAAAAGTGTAATCTTCAATTCGTGTCATAGTTACCCGAGGCGAAGAGCAGGGTTAACTGAATAGGTATTACATGACCATAAATTATTCGACCCTTTTTTCAAGGTCCATCACCCTGTGTATCTTTTATGTCAATACATCCGCTGATCGCAATCATTTCTCTCTCCCACCCCTTTTTTTCTTTTTTTTTTCAAGTATATTTCTATGCAAAATTGTGCATTGTGCCACGGCCTCGAACTTAATGACACGCTATATACGCACATGCCTCTCTCGTGTACACATTGTCGCCAACCTGCCTGACACACGCTCTGGCTGTTCCTCTTTCTCTGTCGCGTTCAATCCAACTATCATGTGTGACCAGATACTCGTACGACGAGTAAATATTCGGACATTGGGGTCCACTTGGATTTATTGCTTCGTGTCTTAATTATTTCTGCACGCAATAAGTTCGTCCCCTTCTCACGTAACGAATCGTTTAACATACCTGGAAAAAAAGTCATCGAAATTATTCAATCGAACTCGGACGTTACTTTGTAATTAATTTTAATCTTGATTATCAAAATTTCCATGATCACACGTTACAGTTAATCATATGGAATTCGTGCCATGTACTTACCGATGAAACGATAGAGATAGTACAGCCGAAGGAATATCTACCTTTCATCGGGAAAATTTCTACATTCCAGCCATCGCGAATACGCGCGTGCAATAAATTTTAATGATCACGTAGTGCATAATACAATTTCAAATATGAGATTTACGGTACCGTATTCCGCGGCTTGTCCGGCTCTCTCACTCGCGCACCGTGAAAGGAATAAATCGCGGTTTTACCATCGGAATATTTTTACGATGGAACCATGTATCTTTCCGGTTAACGTTAACTACGATACGATATTTATATATCAGTCAAATAAATTCCGCGCATCCGATAACCGCGGCGCGTATAACTTCTCGCGCTGCATACGATTCGGAGCTTATTTTCTGCATAAATAGTTAACGTACAAAGCGATAAATTCAAGCAACACCCTGCACCGCCGATATTTTCGTTAGCCGCGGTATATAAATATACATTTCGCGCGGATGTCAGGATGTTACGTACGTACGTCGCGTGTACGAGTTCCGTGGCGTGACCGGTGGCGGCGCCAGCGTCGCTACCAGCCGCGTACGTTGCATTCGCGCTGCATAATGCGCTACTTGCACTCGGATCCGCGTTTCTCTCTTTCTCATTCCGGCTGCCGTGTGTTCGTTACGGCCGATAAAGCACGATATACTGGACCGTGTCACCTCGTACCTCCCTTTCGCGTTCCGATGCCACACCGCCACCACGACCACTTTTCCTTCTCGTTCTCGTCTACGTTCACGCGGAACACGCTCACTTCCGTTTAGAGCGCCCGGAAGTGCAGCACTCGCGCTCACGATTCTCGATGAATTTTTCCTTTCCGCTCATACGCGCTTGAATAATTTTAGATGCAACATTCGAATAGGGATTTTAGACACGTTCCCTTCTGTCTCCTTTTTTTTAATCTTTCCTCACACCTAGATTTTTTTTTTTTTTTCATTATTGCAGCACAGCCGGTTGAATACAGATAGTAACTTTTCTTTTTCAATTCGACGCAGATCATTCGTAATATCGGAATTGCACAGTACTGAGATATATTTCTTCTTCTATATTTTTTTTATTGTTTTATTTAATTCGACTGGAGTCGATGAAGAAATTTTTGATCGGTTCGTTGAAACAAAGATAACGGAGATTTGTCGATGGTAACGGAAAAAAGAAACAGTGTGAAAATATTTGCCACCTATGGAGGTTCTAGTTACTTCAAGGTACTCTCCTGTGTATTTTCGCTTACAAGTGTTCGGGGGGACCGGAAGTCCTCCCGAGTGAACTTGGAAAGCACTCGGTAGCATGTTGCTATATACCTCTCTGCACTCTCTAACGAAAGTAGACACGTAGTGACACTGGTAAACAGGTCCTTGTAAAAAGGACATCTTTTGTAAATATTTCTTTTCAGTTTCTCTTAGAAAAAGAAGACACAAGTCTTAGACTCCATCAGCCTTTCTCAGTCTTCCTTTTCACTTCATCCTTTTGTACGGCGAAAATCTCCAGTAGATTATACACGTTAACCTATCCAGTTTTAATCGTTTTATAATCACCTCGCAGCTCGAAGGGTCGGTGTGAGATATAAAGGGTATATTATTACCATTAAGAATATTTGAAAGCCGCTCGCTTGGTTGGTAAATTTATTCGTCGCGTTAAGCGTATCGTATTATCGGTAATAGCAATTACGTACATTTCGTGTCGAACCATTTTACTCGCAGTGTATTTAAATGTCGTTTAATGCTCTCGAAAACGCGATTAAAGCTTCGATGTTGTGTTAACTCGCTTAACGAGTGATGATCGAATAATGCTTAATTGCATTGTAATTTGATTAATTTATTATTCGCTCTAAAAGTGGCCATAAAGCTGTCCGTGTTTCGAGCCGTTTATTCAAGATTGCAAATTTGTTCGTTGTAATGCCCCGTGCGATTTTTGTATGCGAAATATTACAGAAGATCTTGCACCCACGCTTCGTCTCTTTCTCTCTCTCTCTTTTTTTCTCCTCTCTTCTTTATCGTAGTAGCTATTATTACTCTCATCTCTGCACGTCCTTTCGATTGTAATTCTCTCCACTTCCTTTGCTGTCGTGAATTGTCTGTTTGCAGAAGATCACGCGAAAGCATCTGAAAAGCAATCAACCGTAGAACGAACCAATTAATTCTTCGTTATTCTTGATTTCAACGGAGAATTGATCTTAAACTACCTGTCCCTCGCAGCTTATAAAACTGTATATATCTACGTAACATTGTTGTGTGTAGCTCTCCTCAGGGACTGAGAACTTTCATCTGGTTTACGTACACGCAATATCCGCGAACATTCCGGGCATCTTCATTTCTCAGCAACGTGTAAATATTTCCCATCCGAACGGTACCTCGTTGCACGAGCATTCTCGAAAATAAAGCCGTGTTAAAAGATTCGATTCGGTATATCGCGATAGTTTCGCGAAATGTCAGGTTCGAAGCGTCAAAATGCCAGTATCTAATTCCAAATCGGCGAGTAAACAGAGATCTACGAATTTATAAACAAATTGCACTGGTATCGATTCGTAATCCTCAGCAGTCTTGAAATTATTTCACCGAACTACACTTCCGGAAGGCGCCAGTGACCGATTGATACAAAATTTGATTACGATTTTAGAATGTAGTGGACGACAAATATAAAATTTTAACTTCGGATATTTATTAATTCTCTAGATACGAATAAAATATTTCGATTCTACGTACTAAATTCTTCCTACGCGAATGTTAGTAATACAAATGTCAAATCGTTACAAAATCTCAGAGATATACGCGTGTAGATAAAAATGAAAGTATATCACCGGAAACTATTTTCATTGATATCTCGGAAATTAATAAATATCTGAAATGAAAGTTTCATGTTTTATATCCACACCTTTTCGTTATCTTTTTTAAATTTCTCATCGATCGGACACTGAAGTTCGTTTAAAAAATACATTTTAACCGTTTCGACTATAAATTCGCGGTCGTTCCTCGATAAATTCAAGCGCGATAATCAGAGACCACGTTTTTATTCGCGATAAGAGTAAATTCGTGACACACACACACACGTACCCAACGAACGCGCGTACGCGCGCAATTTCGCTAAACTTTCTCTTCAAGAACCGCGTCCTTGATGGATTACACTGTATTTTAGCCGAGGATTTATAAAAAGTGCGAAAAAAGAAATTCCTGACGCAATAACGCGTCCGTAAAGAGCCCGGAGATAACGACGTTATAATACGGCCCCTTAGCGGCCAAATTACCGGCAAAAAAGGAGCCACATGAATTATTGCCCGATCGCGGGTTATTAATGATTAATTCCCGAACTTATCTCGGCTGCCTGTTACTCGGCCGCTGGTGTGCCCTTACGAATTTATAACTCTCGTAATAAGAGTAATTTATCACCCGGCCAACGAAGTCGAAGAGAAAGAGTGCCGGGTACGAAACAAAACGAGAGGGAAACGAAAAAACGAATCGGAAAAAAAGCAAAGCAAAAGGCAAAAAAAAAAAAAAAAAAGAAAGGGAAGGGGAAAAACGGAAGAAATCACCGACCAGTTGCGGCTTGCGACTGCAATTTATTTACAAATACTCGTACGCGCAGGACGACGCGGATCCTTGATTAAACGTAATCGATCTCGCGTGCAAACAAACAAAGAAAATGGCCGTTCAACGAGGTACCGTTGCGAAGGTTCACGAAACGCGTTGTCCTTTGCCGAATCGATCTCGAAGATCGTTCAGATACGCGAGGATAAGCAAACGGAAGCGCAAGAGGGATCGTTGCGAACCACGCGGACACGCTCTTCTCTACTTCGCCCGGAGGTACGGTAAAATATTCTGGTCCGGAAGTCATGTAAATTGTTCTCAGGTGTTACGATAGGGAGAACTTCTTCCCGGCGCCCGATTACACGATCTGGTGCAGGGCGAATAGAATGCTACGCGGTCCAGGTGACATGGAATACGTGATCGCCTGCTGCAACCACTCCGACTACTGCAATCGCGACCTAAGGCCCACTGTTCCTCCTCGCGAGTCCAGAGGTGGGCCATACTTCCGACTCGTCGATTACCTCGGACGAGGTACAGCTTCCGCGCATTCAGTCTTCTTCCAAGGTCGGTCGAAGTTAGGCGGGAACAGTGCGAGATTTCGTGCATATGTAACTAAATTTTCTTCGGTTCCGTGTTTTGGATTTTTCAATTCAAGCTGCACAAACATTTTTTTACGAATTTTCAATCTCTATATAAGCATTTTTCCTTTAACACTAGATTTACGGACGTTTTTGAATACCTACTTTTATAGAGACCGGTCAAATTTACGGGTAAAGAAAACTACATATTTTCTTAAAAAATAAAACTATGAGTTTAATTTAAAAACAATTACGATATTAATAAATTTAATACAAGTTGATTCAATCTATTAATATTGTATTATTGGAGTAACTCACCCGTCAAATTGACGGGTCCCATAAATCTAGTGTTAAGTATATTTTCCATGAGTCCCTATGAATCTCTATACGAGTCTTGATCATGATTATTGTCGTTAATGAGGTTTTTTTTGGTTCGATATGTGAATTACTTGAAATTCATATCGTTTAATTAATTAGTAATTATTTAATAATTATTTTTATTCAAATTTAAAACAGTGAGTATAGTAATCAATATATCAATGGATTACTCGTGATTTATTATGATCAATTATAATTAGTGGATTATTGAATATAAGTAGTTTTGGAAATATTACTGTACAATATAGTTCCAATTAAAAAGTTCCAGGATGTTTCTCCTTTTGTTATACTGTAGGAATAGGCAGAGTTATCGTTATTTTTTAGAGAGAATGTTTTTGGAGGATTATGAATAGTCAGGGTAGAATTCGTCGTCCTTTTTGAAATGAAAGCTTTGGTGATTTGGTCTTTTAAACATTTTTTGTGCTGGAAATTGTAGGTTCTTTGAACGAAATACGAAGGGAAAAGTCGTGTCTGGGTTTTAAATTCAATGCAGTTCTATTCAATTCTAGTTCCATGCAAGTTGAATCGTTCGGTGTATAAATTTGCGTTCTCTGTCTCTTGCAAATAGTGATTGCCTTTTCCAACTCTGTAACCAAATTATAAAATATAATTAGTCATAGCACAATTAAACTAATTTCGTTTATACCTTATTCCTACGAGTCTTTGATTTTAGCAAAAGGAGAATATTTGTAATATTTCCATGTAAAAAAGTTCCATTCGAAAATTCATTAAAATTTTCCTCTGAAGATAACGTAAATATTTACGTTTTTAATCTTATGCATTTCGTTGATAAAATATAATTATATGCAACTGTAAATTACCTTACTTAACGATTAATAACTCTAAAAATGCTAAAAAATATTTCACATTAGTATGGAAAGTGTTAAACTCGTTTGGAATGTCGAATTCGTAGCCGAGGTGTTTGTTTGTCGAATAATTTACAAGATTTTAAAGTATCAAGTGCTAAGCAACGTTTGAGAGCCGTGGCGAGAGAAAAATGAGTTAACTCTTCTTTTTTAACTCTGTTTGTGAAGTTTGTTAGAGGCAGCTGGTCGACAAACACTTGAAATTCTATTAAACTCTTCGTAACAGAAAATTACAATCGCGTTTCCTTAGATTGTATCTTACGGATAGTGATAAACGAATTCAATGGCTGTACTTCTTAACGCGGAAGAATAAATTGAGGGCATTATTGAAAATAATCTACGAAAAAAAATGAAAGAAAATACATCGTTTAATTTATAAATATCGAATCAAGTTTGTTTTAATATAATTTAACGTTTAATTTACGTTTTCTTTCTGTTCGAACGCGTCTATCTATACGGGTTAAACACTTACGGTTAGTGCCTGTTTAATTGTCGAGTCAGTAAAATCGGGAACGGAAACCAGCAGTTTCGACATCGTAAATGAAGAACCGAACTAATGCATATTGATCAATTTACACTTTCAAGGTGACTGCGATACACTTCGATTGAAATTCGATATCTAACGTTAAAGAAATCTAAGTGAGAAGAAAAAAATAAATCAATTGATAATCTTATATATTAATATAATTAAATTTTCGAGGGAAAATCGATCAAAAAATTATTCTAAAACGCTGTATCGCTTTATTCTTTACCGATGACCGATCACGAGAGAAATCTTTGCAACGACGACCTTGGAAAGATGCGTGCGATAAGAATAAAATAAAAGGAGATAACAACTAAAAAAGAAATAAAAGATATAAAGAAACAAAGGAAAAATGAATTTTGGGCTTTTGATCATCGATTTTCGATGCTTTTTGTGAATTGTCTGGGCGATCATTTTTGTCACACACACACACACACACACACACGTTCCCCTCTATACATGTCCTTTGTACACGTTGTCTTTGTTCATACGTCCCGCTTCACTATCGAGCTGACATAATGCAGCGACCGCGAAACATCGTGATTCGTTTATACCCCGCGTTTCTGTTGTCGCAGAACTGTTCGCGAAGCTTGAAATTCAATATTTTGCACCGCTATTGTAAGCAGGCCGCTGTTCCATTGCATAACCCGATGATACGTTCTGTTTACATTATGATAGCTTGCGTCCGTCTTTCGCAAATGTATCACGCGATTTATCTACGTTCGCTCGGTGTCTTTTTAATTCATTATCGGTCGATTCAAGATTTTGCAGTATCGCGTGTCTTACGAAACTCTTGTGCGAAAATATTATAACTAGAGTAAACCGATGCTGTTTGTTTCCTTTTCCTTTTGGTTACGAGGAATACGCAGCAAGAATACGTAGGAACCTGGAAAATATATTTTACGATTTTATTTTATCTTCGTGCAAAATATCTGAGGATTGATATATTAGGAAAATGATAATATAGGATGCTAATGTATTTTTAACAAATTTATTAACTTACCGTAGCTGAACGATTATTCAAATGCAGCTTTAATTAATGCAGACTGAAAAATGATTAATGCAAAATACATTGATTATTTAAAACAGGTTATTTATTATCGTGTATTTCCTTCTAATGTTAATTATACCTTTTTTTATTTTAGCTTATACCAAAAAAGTGTTTCTGTACAAATAATTTAAATTAGAATTACTGGTTCATGGAATACTGAATCAACTAAATAATATTTTATGTATGTGTAATAGTAGGTAATTCGATAGAATGAGTTACGAATCAAAATATTAATATTATAGCAAATTAAGAAACATATATACCTGGTACCAACGTTTAACGTTTTAAATTATTCACAATATGTTTGTTTCAATATCTATTCAATCTATACTACAATTTCTCAATTTTCTCCATTCAAAATTAAAAAATTTTAGCTACTCTTATCAAGCAATATATATAAACGATTTATACATTGAGAAAATTATTACGAATTTTTAAAAAATAGATCGCTATGGGTGAAGGCCGATCTTGACGTCATTCGTCCAATTAACACGATCGAGTAAAGATTATCGATTACCACTTGATCATGGCCTAACACACATCATTACGCGGCAAACATGTTTTGTCACTGAAAATGATGCCGTAGAATAATATCGCATATCACGTGAATAATTCGTCGAAATCGATTCTCGAACGTATTGAATAACACGAGTAGAATGGCTCTCAAGATGGAAGCAATGTTTTAGGTTAAGAACACACGTGGTAGCTTTTAACGGTTAACTAGTTGATACAGTTTCACGGAAGTACTTGAGATCTCAACTATTTTAAGCTTGTTGTAATAACCTAATAATTTATGCTATTTCCTCGAAGAATGAAGAAACATAAATAACGTAGAATAAGGTTAAGAGAAATAAGTAACGAAGAGTACAATTTGAGATTATGGTTAAAAGAAGAAAACGAGGAATGAAGTTGATTTTTACGTATTAGAATATACATGCATTAACGAGTAATGCAAGAATACACTATTTAATAATCATCTGTCGTATATATTCTTCCGTTGTACACAATACAATGAAACGCTACAAGTAATGAAAATGTATTCGACACCTGAGTTGAATAATCGCACACGCGATTGGGATGTCGCTCGTAGCTTGCCGTGAACAGTTCAACTATCGGACGTAAGATGGTGTTCCAAATTGGCGGTTGATTCGCCGAAAATTACCTCGTGCGTTCCTAACCTTATCGGGGAAAAGTGCGATGTGTCGTGGCAGATACTGTGTAATTTCGTGATGTCACAATCGGCTTTGCAGATTGTGTATCATCTTGCATCTGTTTATAGAATGGGAGAGCCCTCGCGCGATGATAATATACGTCTTGTAAGCCGTACGCGGATAAGATAATGCCGAATTTACACGCTTGCACTCGGTAATCGGTATTCTTCGCTCCAATGCAGCTTGAAACCTCGATAAAGCTCGAAATGCCTGCTGTTTCGTGATCATTCGCGTGCATTCGCATTCACGTGTGATTCAATAGCCATTCGTATTTCGAAAAGAAGCATATCTCGTTGTTATTGTTATTGCTATCTGATCTAGGGCTGAAGAAATTTTGTGAAAGACACGTCGAGTTATTTCTTTCTAAGAATTTTTTTACTCGATCGTGTTTTTACTATCTTTCTATTTTAAAAAATTGGAAATATAAGAATAAAATATTCGTGTTCTCTATTCAAAATCTGTCACGCGGTGCACGTTTAATGACTAGAAAGTTAGTATAAGGCGTAAACAAAATTTGCGAAGAAAGTTCCAACGAGCGAGAATAAATTAAATATCGAATAAAGCAACGAAAGCTATGACACATATTTCTCATGCGTCATATTCGCGTCAGCTACCGGGTTGAAAGATATTTTGTCGCGAAGTTGCAAACTATTACGTAAACTTGTCCATCACCATTTTTGCTTATCCGTTTGTATCTCTATCGTTTCCGAAACATACGACTCGGTGCAAAAAATCGTCTGGCCTTTTTTTATGTCAAGTTCACACGGTCCTCGAGATAACGGAGTTTCGAGTTGATCGAACGATAAGGAAGCGGTTGAAGTTTCGCGTTGTTTGTAACATCGTTTTGCTGTTCTATCGCTGCGCGAGTGACGAGCAAATTTTAACACACGCAAGGTTAGAATCCAATTATAAAATGATCTTTAGCATATAGGGTGTTTTGAATATTCTGATAGGATTTTTTACCTTAAATCTTTATTTCATTTTCACACACTCCCGTTTCCTATTTCGTTTCCTTAAAATTTCCTTTCTCCGGCATTCCTTTGTGCGCTACCTGATATCAATTTCTTTCCAAGCCGTGTATGTGGCGCTACCACTTGTTTTGACTAGATATTGCAGGTCGCCTATACGGCAACATTCGCCTCTAGTGTGTTAAATCGCGAACATTTCTCGTCGCACGAATATTATTTCCTTTCGTGATACTTTCGATCCGGATTAGAAAGCCCCTTTGGCACCGTTTGCAATCACTGATAAGTCTGATCCATTTAGCTGCAAATAAACTTTTCCAAACCATTTATTTTCTTTTTTGTCTTAGCGGTCCTACACGTCGGTTAGCGATAGCATGATCCGTTTGAAAGCTATTTTCTCCAAGATTCCTCTGCGCAGTATAGTTTAGAATCAGCAAAAGCTGATATGCTCGGTTCTAGGATATCGCTGCGTCGAATTTTTGTCTGTCGTTTCATGATTACATATTTGTGATAACATAACAAGTGTGATGGAAATGTGTATTTATCTCAACGAATATAGAATAATGTAATTTTTGGAAATAAAATTATTTCTCGATAACTTTCCATAATCATTGAGATAAAGATATATTAATAGTGAAAATGATTCAAATAGAGAAATTAGTTTAATTTCTTTCATAGCGGAATGTTCCAAGTTCTTAACTTCGTATTTTACATTTCTGTCTTACCTTTCTTACAGCAAGATGTATTGCAGAACGAATCTTCAATCTTGTCATCTTTGAAATCTGTAGATAGATATACCCGCGAATTTTCAAATAATATGTTGCTCGAATCGCGACGTCTACATCGAATGGAAACATTGAAATGTCGCTCAGCAAGAAATTGAAAAAGAGCAAATACAATTGGACGTAAAAGGCGACCGTCTTTTCGCTTCGTCGCGATGCAACGGCGATACGTCGTCAGATACGTCTACTATGGACTTTTATTACGGAAACGACGTTGTAAAAACGTGGTATCAACGGAACAAGGGAATCGTCTCAAGATGGTCGCACACTTATCTCTATCGAGCTGTTTCAAATATAAACGAACTAAAAATGTGTTCATACAGCTTTTATACCCCTATCACGCGTTCAATTCTAGTCGAAATAACTCAATATCCACGACGTCGAGTGTGTTGAAATAGTTTCTAGGACGTTCTATTTATTTTTGTCATAGTTATTCCTCTCATGGATGTTTTCGTGATTCCGAAATGTCAATGTATTCTTCTAAAGGTGAATTCTCAAAATGTGTTCATACAGCTTTTATACCCCTATCACGCGTTCAATTCTAGTCGAAATAACTCAATATCCACGACGTCGAGTGTGTTCAAATAGTTTCTAGGACGTTCTATTTATTTTTGTCATAGTTATTCTTCTCATGGATGTTTTCGTGATTCCGAAATGTCAATGTATTCTTCTAAAGGTGAATTCTCAAAATAAAATTCCAACGATTCTTCCTAACCAAATTTTTAATCACCTTGCAGTGCTTGAATATTTAATATCCCGAGGTAGAATAGACTCGATGTTTCATTTTGTATGAATCCGATTTTACACCTGTTATAATATGTATATTATACTCACACCCTCTTAAATATTCAAAACTTAGAAGCCTTGACTCTAGACATTCCATCTAGACCTATCTAAAGTTTTAATAGCACGAAAGACAAATTTTCTCCATTCATCATGCAAGACAAGACAAAGTTCCTTTCCACGTTATTCACCAATATTATCGCATCGAGCATACATCCTTCGATGCTGCAAAATTTTCGTTCGACCACATCGCATAGTAACATCGATCCTTTAATCGCTTCTATAATCGAATTCGTCGTTTTAACCCTTTGCACTCGATGATTTTTTTAGTACAAAAGAGTAGAAATTCATAGATTTTCTTTTATAAAACTGACGTTGCATTGTTCAATGGTAAATAAAGAATCGCATAATAATTAACACGTAAAATTATTTCATTTCGTTATCTCGCATATTATCGCATATTATCGCATATTATTATCTTAAATTTGACATATTAATTAATATGGGTTTTCAAAATTTCATGGCGACTGAGAATCGCTTCTCGAGTGCAAAGTGTTAATTCTTAATTAATAACTATAACTCCTAATTTAATCGGAAATTTCTCAAACCACTCATCCTTTTCATCGCATAGTAACATCGACTCTCTAATCGCTTCTATATTTGGATTCATCGATTTAACCTTTTGCACTCGATGATATTTTTAGTAAAAAAGAGTAGAAATTCATAGATTTTCTTCTATAAAACTGACGTTGCATTGTTCAATGGTAAATAAAGAATCGTATAATAATTAACACGTAAAATTATTGAATTTCGTTATCTCGCATATTATCGCATATTATTATCTTAAATTTGACATATTAATTATTATGGGTCTTCAAAATTTCATGGCGACTGAGAGTCGCTTCTCGAGTGCAAAGGGTTAACTCTTAATTAATAACTATAACTCTTAATTTAATCGGAAATTTCTCACCCTTTTCACTTGCAATTTGGCAAGAGGGCGCCATTGGCCTAACCATCGCGAATCGAACAAGGAACTCCTCGACACTTGGTCATCGACAAACGTTCGGTGCATAAACGTAATAGTCATATGAAAAGCGGATAGAGAGGGTTGCCATGCGAAACGAGACGGCCAGGTCGAATAAAATGGACGACAGCGATGCGTTGTACAGAGTAACGAGGCGTATTCGCGCGGTATTGACGGAGGGATGATGGAACGTATCGAAAGCGGTATCCATCGATTATACGGGCTCCACTAAATCCGGGGGAGAGTTGGCTAGTTATTGATGCGCGCTTTCACTGCAACGATTTGTTTCGATACGCCCGTTAATAACGTTGGTAACCAGGTATATTTCTTTTCAATATTCTCACCGACGAAATGGCCCGTTATAGTCACCGATTGATTGAAGAATTTGCTGCGTAAGGTAGGGGTGTAGAGATTGATACTACGTTTAGTTTAGCCGAGTTATTTTAATTTTATGATAATTTTATTTCGACGAATCATGTAAGGAAACAGTGGCCTTGCTTTATACACGGTGCATTTTATTTTTTTTTTGGAAATTGTCGGAATCAAAATGATTACATATGGGTTAATTATTGGGTTGGCTAAACTGTAGTTGGTTTTTTGAAATAAATAAGGTTTTATCGGATGATGTATCGACCATTTTTCAACGTTATTATCAAATATAGAATTCTATAGTCATTAGTGTATGATTATAAGCAGGAAAGTGAAAATCTGATACTAGTTACTGGCCAATCTAATAATTTCTACTTTATTGGGAGGTTTTTGGACAGTATGATTTCTAAATTGTCTGATTAATTCTCACAGCATCCATTATGATTATTAGTCTAAATCGCATTCGAAGTTCAATTCCAACTAGTTCATAGCTAAAAGAATTGAACTATATTTCCATATTCTGCTGATAAATATCGACATATTTTTGTCAGATCAAACCACGATACTAAAGGGCATGCTTTATATATCAAAACTAAAATAGATAACATCGAGTCGAACTCGACATCGGTGCACAGAGGGTTAATATATTAAATTCTTTAGAGACCAAGCATACCGAACAATGCAAATAAAAAACCGGAATGTTTTATTTACGTGCATTCAATAATCATTTCCATATTCGGTCGAATAATTCAACAAAAGCTACCACACTGAATAAAGCTATTGTACCAAACGGAATCGTCCAAAAACCTCCGGGACAACAAAGGGATTGATTGCTACCCTACTGCTTCGCAGGGATTATTTATCACGGGGTGAAACCTCGTAATAGCCGCGAATTTCCACGAAATTTTAACGCATTTCGGCAACAGAAGTACACTGTTACAACGTTTCTCGGAGAATCACGAAGCTCTCTGTCACACATACACAGACGGTTAAGCATTACGGAAATGTGCTCGATATTCATGCAGTATTCCACGCGTTGGGCGCTTCGAAACGAAGGATCTGCATGGCGTTTATCACGGCCGATTTCAGCATCGGGACAGGAGTAGTTCATGCACTAACATCGCGTGTCACCAAGGTATACACGTATCCCCAGGTTCTTGCCAATCTTCATCGGGCATCCCCTGGACGTGCAATCATTCACCTGTGACTCGTCTGTCTCACCGTTATTCGTCATCTCATCGGATACCCCGTGGGAATCAATTTGGTGCCTTATCGTGAAACTGCTAGATGGATGGTTCTTGCGCGGACGCCAGTTCCGTGATCGATTCGATTTCACGAATATTTGTTTCCCGCGGCGAAGACCAGCCGCTCGTTCCCATGATCTCTCCAATTTCCCTGCTCTGTCTCTCGAAAAAAAAAATTGAAAATTACCCTGACAGCGGATCGCTCGTAGATTCGAAAATGGTTTTCTACCGATTAAAACTCGGATCAATGCTGACCATTCGCAAGTGGGCTCTAAATCGATGTGCTGTCGCGATGTTGCACTCGAGCAATGGGTATCTCGTTTCGAAGTTTCAGTCAAGAGTGAGTAATAGCTTGCGCGTTTAAGAAGAAAGCGAGCTTTTGATTGGAATTTCATTCGAAAGTGTTCCTTTCAATATTTCAGTCGAAAGCGAATTACTTTTCCGACATTTCACAAACGACCGATCGCCGCAAAAAATTCGTCTTGATATTCAATTCCTGCACGATTTCTTTCTTAGTCCGATGTCAAAACGATTGTCTGTAAGATCAAGAAAAAAAAAAACGGTCCGAAGAACAATTGTTCAATTCGCCTTCGAAAATATTTCATATTTTCGAATCGCGATTCGAGGAAGTATCCGAACCCTTTAACTCCGAGCTACTGCTAATGTGCTCTGTGTGGTTTTTCGAGGAATAACCGATTAACAGCATCCGCGTGAAGGAATTCATGTCGCCGTGTACCACGATCAAGCCTCAGGTAAGTGATGCTGTGATCAGTGCAATACGATGATCCAAAGATCGTGAAAGAAGCGTTGCATCCACACGATGACTCATGCACGGCTTGCGTCATCGTTGTATGTGCACTAACCGGCCAGGTAATGCAGAGGATCGCTCATTTTTGGCTGATCGACGTGATGGAAGGAGGCAGAATCATCGAGAGATGCTGTTTCGTACGTTGACACACGCTCGATACTTTATTCACGATAGTTCTTTATTTTTCCTCTTTTTTTCTCTCTCTTTTTCTTTCTCTGTCTATCTCTGTTTCTTCATGCAAATCGACGCAAGAAGAAGAAGGTTCGATCCGAATCTGGTTCCAAGTATTTATGAAGAATTGGATAAAGAGTTTGTCCCTGGTCCTGACCCACTGACCTCCTGAAACCTAACTGCATGCTGCATGTGTCTGTTGGTTTAAACTGTTGCTACTCACTGCTGCATGCTTCTCGGTGTATTTATCATTTAGCATGTTTCGCGACGGTGTTTCCGCAAGATGTATCTCCGTTGTTCCGCCAGCTTAACGCAGTTCGTGTACCACTTTGATTTTCGCTCGAAAATCGGCTTTTGCTGGCTTTCCGAATCACTTGGAGAAATCTGTTACCTACAATCCGTTCGGTTCCTTTGGATATCGTTCAGTTCGACGAGTTCGAACTTCTTTGACATCTTTGGTTAACTTTTATCGATTCTAGAAGCACTTTGATATTTCGATATTTCAGTAAGTAAAGTATTTGATACGGCAGATGCTGGTTTTATTTTTTACTTGGTAATCGTCATCGGGTTGAAAAATAGAGATAATCGCTGTCAATGTTAGATGTCAATAGTAAAAGAAGGACGAGAACAACTTATGAGATTATGGATTGAACGTTTCACGTTTCTTGGAGTGGTTCTCCGCGTAAATATACCACTGCCGAATTATAATCGAAGATTTGTTGGAAAAAGTGCCGTCGGGTGGCGATGACGCGACGTGGGTCACTTGGAAAATGGCGTTGATGATAGCAATGCCAATATGCGCGATCTGCGTGGTGGTTATGGTCGTTTATCACGTGCGCAAGACCCCAGAAAGGCCCGGAAATAGCGATGACTCGCAAGAGGCACCGGATCGACCAATCTTGGGCGGCGTTACTATTAGGGACATGCTGGAAATGACCACCAGTGGCAGTGGCTCAGGTAGGTCAAATTAAAGTTCTACATACGCGGATAAACCAGTTATAAATATTGTTATTATCGTCAACGACGTTGGCTGTTTTACAATTAACACTAGATTTACGGGACTCATCAATTTGATGGATAGCTTGCTTCAATTATACGATATTAACAGATTTAATTAACTTATATTAAGTCTGTTAATATTGCGATTGTTTTCAAATTAAACCCATCGTTTGTTTTTTAAAGAAAATACGTGGTTTTCTTTACCCTAAATCTGACGAGTGTCCGTAGAAATAGGTATACAAACAACCCCTGTAAACCTAGTGTTAAATCGGACTTCTCCGAAAAATAATTTCTCCCCATTCGAAGTAATGTGATCAACGTTATTTTCATAAATGCATATTAAATTTCTAATATTCCCGGAATGACTTAAAAAAAGAAAATAGATACCACCTCGTACCATTTTTACCATCGGTGAACCTTTAATCAAGTTTGGTGCAAGACTAATGTTACTTCAACTTCAACTCTTCGTTATTTTATCTTTTGCCAGTGGCTTTTGATATGATTAGGTATCGGAAGTTTAAACATAACTGCCTATTATTGTTTTTTTTTATGTAGAAAGTATCAATTTTTTGAATTTCTTTGAATCACCTAGTATAATAATGTCACGTCAATCACAGAACTGGTATCATTGGGCCACGTACAACTTATTAATGTCCTGCAGAATTAACTGTGAACAATTTTGTCATACTTAGCACCATCGACTATCCGACTCTACGATAATTTCATACTCAGGAATTCATAGCGCGATAACTGAAGCTGTCACGTGTCACCTGTGATCCAACGATACCGACGAAAAGCAAAAATCTAACTATCCTCTGATCACATCGAGTCTCTGTCGAGACTCGTTCAAGCAAGGCACGCGACGTTAGCATCGCGCACCACGAGTCATCTTCAACCATACTGAAATTCGTGTTCTTCAATGCCCATCCTCTCCCAAGTAGGCCTGCCGCTCCTGGTACAGCGGAGCATAGCCCGCCAGATTCAGCTGGTGGAGACTATCGGAAAGGGTCGCTTTGGCGAGGTCTGGCGTGGTCGTTGGAGGGGTGAGAACGTCGCCGTGAAGATCTTCAGCTCGCGCGAGGAGAGGTCTTGGTTCAGGGAGGCCGAAATTTATCAGACGGTGATGCTCAGGCACGACAATATCCTAGGGTTCATCGCTGCCGATAACAAAGGTACGTGTAAAGCTACACAGATGTGTGCTTCCTTGCTGAATCGAAATTCGAAGGGCCAACCGATTCCAACGAACCGTGAAGTATCTTCGAGAGAGACTTACTGAGCATTCGCGAGAAGATGGCCAGCTACATGACACAGGAATAAAACGAACTATATTCGCATCTGACTTCACCTTCCATGCTCTCCAAATGGCTACTTTTAAGTCCTTGCGATACATCATGTACCAATAATTCTATATTTATATTTGTTCTATTAAGATCTCGATTCTGGTTAAAAAAATTCTTAGACTATATAAATTTTATTCATCGCCTCTGTCAAGCTTTGAAATTTGATCGTATCAAGCTTCCAGTCGACAATGAAAATTCTTGTGTCCTATTTTTATGCTTATTTCGTGGAAGCTGATTTTATCACGACATTATCTGTCTTTATTTCTTTGCCTAGCCATCTTCTAGTAAACGCTCAGTACGCTATAGGTGTTTATTACGCGAGACATCGTCAGTGTTGCTTTCAGTATACCTGATAGATCGTTGGTCGCGTCGTCACGAGACTAAACTGCTGTTCGGAACATTGGAATCACGTATGAGTTGGTGTCGAGGCTATTGGGTTTATGACGCGGCCTCTGAGAAAGCTGTTTTTCAGAAATTTTTATGGAAGCCGCAATTTGACCTAAAAGTTAGGAATTATTTTATGGACACGGAAGATGTACGTTTCTCTGAGCCATATAAATTGCCAGGATCTGGCGTCTGCACGCTCAATAACAACAGACGTGTCGTAAACCCGTGACACGACCTACAGATAGTTCGTGAATTCGGATTTGGTCCCTTCGTTGACCCAAAGCACCATCTTGTTCATCCTACAATTATCAGCGTGGGCGAAATGGCCAAGTTCTTATTGTCACAATTACCCAAGTCTCGAGATTACTGCTTTGAATCAGAAATTGCAAATTTTTACTTACATTATGTATTTGAAATGCTCAAATTTTTATTGTTAGAATTACCTAAGTCTCGAGATTACTGCTTTGAATCAGAAATTGCAAATTTTTACTTACATTATGTATTTGAAATGTTCAAATTTTTATTGTTAGAATTACCTAAGTCTTGAGATTACTGCTTTGAATTAGAAATTGCAAATTTTTTGTTACATTATGTATTCGAAATGCTCAAATTTTTATTGTTAGAATTATCTAAGTCTCGAGATTACTGCTTTCGATCAGAAATTGCAAATTTTTTGTTACATTATGTATTCGAAACTATTAAGCAGGATATCTAGATACCTCTAGAAGACGCGAGAGATTTAAATATTTTATTACGTATTATTTTTGTCGCAGATTTTTAAGGAACGAAGATAAAAATATTCCGTACATGATCTTTTCGGTTTAAAATCATGCTTCAAGAATAGTGGGAAAGTTTTATCGGGTTTCCGGCCGGGACACCCCGTAGAATAGCCTTTTGTACTGGCGGATGTCCTGAATAATACTCATAAGTACAATGGAAACTGTGTTGAGCGTACAGTGTGGCCCATTTTAAGTTATAAATACCGAATCGAATAAGAATGCGACGTGTCCTGGTTCGATAGGTTTTCCGAGGGACATCGGGGTATTAAACTTGGCGAAAGTATCGATAGTGTATCGTTTAATGCGAGGTCGAACGTCGGGACAGCTTGTACGCTGAACCCTACATGAATCATTTGATAGATCAATGGAAACGTTACGTTAATTGCTTATAAATTATCTTTAATTGCTATATCAGCTGCATGGGTTATCTCACGCGTCCTTTTTTTTTTGAGTGCCGTTAAAGACCTCGCGATTACGATTTTTTGCCCGTTTATTTTCTTTAATTTCAATCAGGTTCTGGTTGTACGTTCTCTCGTATTTAACATCGAAACTAACGGATTATTCGAGTAATTCGTAAAATAAAATAATTCAAGGATCCAATGAAAGTTGTTCGACGTACTGAAATTTATAGTAATCCTAGATACAACTTGCGTCCACAGATAATGGCACGTGGACCCAGCTGTGGCTGATCACGGATTATCACGAGAAGGGCTCCCTGTTCGATTATCTGAACAGATCGACCGTGGACACGAACGGTATGATTAGGATGGCCCTGTCGATCGCCACCGGGCTGGCGCATCTTCACATGGACATCGTCGGCACGCAAGGGAAACCAGCCATCGCTCACAGGGATCTGAAGTCGAAAAATATCCTCGTCAAGACGAATGGTACATGCGCGATCGGTGATCTTGGATTGGCCGTCAGGCATGACGTAATAACAGACACCGTCGATATCCAGCTGAATAATCGGGTCGGCACTAAGCGGTACATGGCACCCGAGGTAATTTATAAATAAAGAAAGATTAAAGAAAGTTCGATCTCGTGCCTTCTGCGTCCATCCTGATGGTTCCCAGGTGGAGATCTGCTTTTATCATCGAGAGAACAAAAGTATTTTAATCGTTAGCAGAGTAAAAGTTGATTAAACTGAGTAATCATATACGATTATAATTATGAAAGTGGTTCAAGTAAGAAATTAAAAAGAAACGTATTCTTCTTAAAAGTCTATTTCGTTTGCTCGAGAATATAGTTGCGTTGTAATTAATCTTTCAATTTATATAAATTCGAAGCGAGCTATATTTGACTCGAGCCACNTTCTTAAAAGTCTATTTCGTTTGCTCGAGAATATAGTTACGTTGTAATTAATCTTTCAATTTATATAAATTCGAAGCGAGCTATATTTGACTCGAGCCACTTTCGTAATCACCGGTATATATCACTGTACTGGTACTGAATAATTTATTCATTGCAACTATTAATTCTGAATTTGAATTCTCGGTCCAACGCGACAAATTAGCATCTGAAGTTATAGAGGGGTTGATAATCTCAGCCTTCCCATAAATCTACATTTGTTTATAGACATTTGTTGACTTGCTGATTCTGTTAATCAATTTTTTCTCAGATATCCTTTGCGTCTGATACACGCTCGCATTTACATTCACATTTTCATCGGCCGGGTTTTCAGAGAATAAAAATGCATAATCGAATCTGAAAGCTCGAGAAAGGACCGTGCAATTTCGAGAATTGAAAAGGCGCGATCCTTTAAAAAACACCATCCATCATTGAAATGGGACGAATTAAAACCGTCCCGAGACACGTATGAGACACGTTAAAGCACCCGTGTTCGCCGCGTTGGACATGGTGGAAAGAAAGATAGAAAAGTGAACTCGCGACGCCTGTGCCCGGGCTTTTCCCTCCGGAGAAAGTTCCTCCTTGAGAGTACGGCTCCTGAGAATTGTTGCTTCTGCTTTCAGGTTCTCGAAGAGACGATAAACATGAACCACTTTGATTCCTTCAAGAGGGCTGACGTGTACGCTCTCGGGCTGATCCTCTGGGAGATCGCGAGGCGATGCAACGTCGGCGGAATTCACGACGAATATCAGCTGCCGTTTTACGACTTGGTGCCTTCCGATCCGACGATCGAAGAGATGCGTAAAGTTGTGTGCACCGACAGACAGAGGCCGTCGATACCGAATCGGTGGCAGTCGATCGAGGTACGCGTGAAGGGCAGAACAGTTCTTGGCTAGGGTGACTGGGGTCTAGCTTAAGCTTTATGTCGACAATTCGCTGTTTATATTCAGGCTGTTCCATACAACTGGGACAGAATATGGATTCAGATATGGTAGGATGTAGGAAGAATTTCATTAGGCAAGATAAAGTAGTTTTGAATGCTGTATTAGTGGCTGTGCGTACAAGGGGTTGCTTTCGAGGGGCAGTCGTTTTGAAGATTTTAGGGATAGTTTTATTTTATCAGACAGGCTATGTTTTTTTAGCAGACCAATTGATGAGTTGCTGGTATTCTATGTGAAGAGGTATTGAGGTACTTGGGGTTGGAAATTCGATCAGTTCGAAAGATATTTTGGGTTCAGTCTTGTGAATTATGGTATATGAATGGCAAGGGACGTGGAAATATAAATATCAACAACCTGATCAATATTTAGCGATTTCGAAATAAATTTTTCTCCTGGTAATCATTGCAGAATGAGCTATTTAGGTCGCAAATGTTGCATGCTTACTGATTCTGAATAATTACATGTAATAATAAACTTTTAGCTACTTGTTGATGGTATTAATAAGGTATAATAAAAATCGAGTATAATAGGATCGTTGTAACAAAAGTATTTAATAACAGTACTTCCGAATCAGGCTTGAATTATTTTACATATTTCATGATAATCGTGGACGGTTTTGCGCAATCTGTGATCAACGTGCCCGTTTAACCTTCTTTTCCAGGCGTTACAAGTGATGTCGAAGGTGATGAAGGAGTGTTGGTACCACAACGCGGCAGCTAGACTAACCGCGCTTAGGATTAAAAAATCTCTCGCAAACTACGGCGCGATGGAGGACCTGAAGTGAAAAGAGGTGAATCAGCAACCGATCGTCGTCGAAACGACCGGGAAAATGGAAGTGCTCGAAACACACATGGACACTCACTTTAACTGTAACACTTTTATCGCAATAAAACTTTTAAGTGCCGTGTTACTGCGCGCGAGAAAGAAAACGAGAGCGTGGAAGAGAGAAAGAGCGAAAAAGGAGAGATAGATAGAGTGAATGAACGAGTGAGAAAGAGACAGTGAGAAAGAGAGAGAAAGATGTAAGACACTCGGTCGAAATGAGAAATTCTAATAGTTGAAGCAGAGAGCCTAACGAAAGACTGGTTAAAAAAAAAAAAGAAAAAAGAAAAAAAGAAATAAATAAAATCGAGACGACGTTCCTTTAATCGCGTTGACTTGGTCGTGTCGTACTCTAATTTCGAGTATCAGCTTGTACGTATGGGATAGCAGGATTAGTCTATGTAAAAGAGAGGTCATAGTCAGACAACTCGAAGGATGTTCCTTTTTTCTCTTTTTTCTTTTTCGAAAAGAGAAAGAAGGGAAAAAGGGAAACACGTTAACGAGCAATGATTGACAGGAACACGGACAGGGTCGGCGATGAACGTCCAAACGGTGGAATATCGTGGCGTTTTGCCTCGACGATCGATCGATCGGTCGATCGATCGGGAGAAAAGGATAAATAAACACGCGCAACGTGTTCGGTTAATCGAATACGATATCATGCCTGGTCACACACATCACACACCTCTGCTGTATATTTATTAATAGTAACGATAAGATAATGAAGTATATAAATTTATTATATAGCGACGTTTATTGAGTAATATTAATGAATATTAATAAATTTGTATATTAATATATACACACGTATAATTATGTATATTCGTTATCAGGCCGTCCGATTCGATTAACCGAACTAATTTGTTTATCGACTAGTTCGTAACCGGGAATCATTTCAGCCAGACGATATAGTAATTAATTATCGTGTTTGATCGATTGATCGATCGACGACCATTCCCGCGAGATGGACTTTCCTCGTCACGCGAATTTTTGTTGCGTACGATCCGAACGACTTCACGAAAGGAAGGAAATGGCCTGCATGTCGGAACAAATTTTTCTACGTTTTCTGCTCTTTTCCTTGTTCATTTTTCTTTCCTTTTTTTTTTCTTTGTTTTTTACCCTTTGCGTTCGTACGTCGTGTTGCATAGATTAAATCGCCTACTTTATCGGTGCGATTAAGTTTCTTTTTTTTTCTTTTTTTTTTCTTTTTTTTGGGAGCATATACCATACACAACGTGTTACAAGAGAAATGCATATCCTTGTTTCTCGTTTTTGCGATTAGACAGAGTCGAGTATCTGCGTCGATTCTGCACGTGTATACAGGGTAGCTAGAAAGAGCCGAACAATTTATGGTTATCGAATAGAAACGACCACACATAGTTCAAGTATACGTGGTTCTGTTTTTCTTCATAAGAGAAACTAAAGATGAACGCGGACGTTAATACCAAAAGAAAATTATAAAGTAATAGCACTTTTCCTACTGCAACTATTTAACCAACTTTTTTCTCCTTTGTCGAGCCGAAACAAGTAATATTTTCCACGTATACTCTATTTCGGAACGCTAACTTTCTAACTCTTCTCAAGGTTTTTACAACGAACGACTTTTTCCATCACGACTTCCGGTTTGGTTCGTTAACCGCATATTACATACACACACATACACATACACGCGTACACATACACCCGTACGAACACAACCGCATACACAAACACACGTATTCTTAGCGTTAGACATACCCAGATGTTTTGCTCAAGACGAAATATTTTTGCGTATTAATCGTGATACGCGAGCTGAAGGCGGTGCGTCATGATACGCGGGACTTTCGAAGCGTGTTTCCTTTGTAACACAGGAAGGCTGAAATTGAAGGGTGCTAAGCTCAAGAATGAATGTATCGTTTACGCGTGAAAGGGACAGACTGAGCAATTGAGGAACGTGAGATAGAGAATGGAAGAGACAGACTGCGAAACTACGACTGAGAGATAGCGAGAAAGAGGTCTGAAGGAGAACAAAAGCGAGATAGAGCGAGATAAGAAAGCGAATTGATAATGAAAAAAAAGAAAACAAAAAAAAAAAAACAAAAAAAACATTGGAGAAACTATATTTTCGGGAATTTTTTCATGGATCGGTGAAAGGGAAACAGGGAAAGAGAGAGAAAGAGAAATGTGAACGATGCTGATGCTTAATAAGCTTCAATTACGAACGTGTGTATCTCCTCTCGAATATTCTTCATCGAGGCTCCGACCTTTCCACGAGTGATATTTTATACGTTTCCTTTGAATTCGCGTTCTAGAGGAGCAGGAATGAAGGATATTCGAGATCATGACACGCGTTCCTATGCGTTGCGGTCGAAGAAAAGCAATCATGGGAGACGGAGTTGCGTGCGTGTTTGTCGTATGGTGAAAACGAGCGAGTATGCGAGTATGCGTATGGTATGTCTCTCTGCGAAGCTAAAACTGTGTTTGGCGGCCCTTTGTCGCGGTCCCAAAGACGGCTCGTTGAATCGGTAATGTTGAATAAAAAGAAAAAGGGAAAAAAAAAAATAAGCGTTAAACTTCCTGCGTCGGAGCTGGAAATATTATTATTGCGAAACGGAGCTAGAGATTTGGAGGATGGAGAACGAGAGAGCATAAACGGAACCGGAGAAGAACAAACGAAGAAACAGGAACAATAGAAACGATCGCGTGTAAGAGGAAATACGGAAAAGAAGAGAAAGGGAAAAAAATCGAATCATTGTCATCCAATAGTCAGCGTTAAAAGTCTGCGAACTTGCGATTATTATTGTATAAAGGAACGGAGGGTCCTTCGACACACATAACTGTATTTTTATATTGTTTTTTTACCAACCGCGTCCCCGAACGTTCAGGGACGTTCAACTGATTTTTCTCTTCCGTTTTCTAAAAGGAACTTTTTAAACCATTCGAAATCCAGCTGCTGCGATCCTTTTATTATAAAAGCGAGAGAAACAAGACGAACGATCCCGTATATCGATGCGGACGTGCTCCTTTTGTTTCAGAAGGAGCAACGTCGACAGCGAATACGGGTACACCATCCAGCTATAAAAATCGCAATTGTAAATCTTCAGAAGGAGGAATGGTATGGTGAAAAATATCCATACGTAAATAATTAACGAGAATACCTTCCTCCGTGGCGATCGACGATAAGAGACTCTCTTTCTGTAATTATTCGAGCGTCACCGACCTGAGTCGCGTTTACACGTCGCGACATCGCGGACGCTGCAATTCACCAAAAGACTGAGCGATCTAATAATGTTCGATTATAGTAGGTAACGATTTTACGTAATCGAAGAAAAAGAAAGATGTTAAAATAGCCGCTGACCGCGTGCAACACGGCTCGCGGCCCGTTTTTTCTTTTAAAACGAACGAATGCTTCTTCGCCGTTGGAAATCGCGTATTTTCCATCGGCGTTCTTCTCGTACACATTCCTATTACGACGTAGGTTAATTTACGATATATAAATAACGATACATAGAGTTACTGTACGTCGATGCAGTTCCACGGACGACCTCCCCTCGGCGATTGTCAGATTATTATTTGTTAACGCGCGTTTAAAATCCGCCTCGCTGTGGAACTCCGTCGACGATCGTGGTCCCGCAGGTGTTTCCATATTACTAGTACAATTTTGTGCCAATAACAGATATCGAATGTTAACTAAAGCTAGAGAGAATGAGAGGGAGAGAGAGAGCGAGAGAGAAAGAGAGACCAGTAATGATATTACGTATTCAGAGTATTCTCAGACGCGTGCGTGGTTTACGTGCGCGTTCTTACACACGTACACGTTCGTCCGAGGAAAGATATCTTTCGGTTTAACTTGTTAAGGTCTTACCTGTTACCAGTGCTTTTTCTTACTGCCCCATTTTGTAAACGAGTTTTATACGAAGCGTTACTCTAGACGACTGACAAGATTTTATGGATATTAAGAGGAATACACGAGGTTCGAGAAACGGTTGCGAAACAATTTTTAAAGCTGTATAAGGCACTTACTAAAATGAACGAAACACGTTTAACGGACATAGATAAATTTACACACTTGGTTAAAAGTTACAAAAGGTTTCAGTCGATTCTATGTACAATTTATCAGGTATTCTGAAATACTAGTAAATGTAACAATATTAGATGTTCCTCTGATTTTTTTATTCTGTAATGTTTTTATTCGTATGAACTGATATATTATAAACACCATACTTTAAGATGTAACTAGACAAAGATGCCTTACAATTCGAGACAAAATAATTTTTATACTCTTATCCAGACGAATTATTAAATCTCGTTAGTCATTCGCTATAAGATCATCGCATGATTTTACCACTCGTTGCGACCTGGCTGGAAGACTTCGTGTATTTTCTCGAATTTCTAATTCTAATTGTAAGATCCGATCCTCTGTCCATTCTGTCGTGTTCAGACACAACCGAAGAGATATTTTTTTCTCACGAACGAGATCATATCTGCCGCCGTCATATTTCTAAGCGATCTCAAAGGTCGGTGGCGTTCCAACAGCCGAGGATAAAAGGTCGTCGTCGTCTGGGTCTCGAAACAGCGAACAGTCTGATTCATATCCGACGAAATGCCGAACTGCCAAATAGTATATTTTACCCCCCAAAACCCTCACCCCCGTAACGCTCTTCTTTGCTCCCTTACCGTTTAATAAGCGCTCCCCCCCTAACCCCTAACCCCCAACTTGTACAAAACGAGAGAGAGAGAAAGAGAGGGAGAGAAAGAAAGAAAGAAAGATGTAATAAACGATAAAAAAAAGTAAAAAAAACTAGGAAACGCAAAAAAACGTGCAAAACGTGGCGTGTATACTTGCGTCGTGTTAGAATGCGAGAAACCTGTACCTTCGAGGCGATGCTAGCGACACTCTAGCATCGTCCGCTTTTAGTTTAAAGCCGCGTTCGACTTCTTTTCAGTTGCGTGCACCAACGTTGCATATACACCGATGGTGACAGTCGGAAAGATTTGTAAAAAAAAAGGTGAAAAAAAAATACCGAATCATCGCGTCGTTCCAATTAAATGTTGGACGTTCACGTGTTGTCGGACAGATCGACTGTTTGGAATTCTCGTGGAACGCTCTTTGGAATTTCTCGACGATAACGTTTGACGATGTAAGTTATGAACGTCTATTCGTGTGGTCTCGTCGAAGATAATGGAAGTGTTCGATCAGCGTTTTTGTTCGATTCGAGATCGCGAAAGGGTATGCGGATTTATAGTTTTGAAGTCTCGAAGTGGTTTTTAGTTTTCCCGATGTTAAATTTTACGAACGTTGTATCGAAAGAAATGCGGTGGTGCATTGTACGCTTCGATATGTTACTCGACACGTCGAAGATAATGGAAGTGTTCGATCAGCGTTTTTGTTCGATTCGAGATCGCGAAAGGGTATGCGGATTTATAGTTTTGAAGTCTCGAAGTGGTTTTTAGTTTTCCCAATGTTAAATTTTACGAACGTTGTATCGAAAGAAATGCGGTGGTGCATTGTACGCTTCGATATGTTACTCGACACGTGAACGCATATTTTAGAGTGTTATTGTAATTTTAAGAGTTAATCAACGTGGACATTGGAATGTCGCTGTGATTCATCTCGTAGCTTTTACGATTGCGTTGCGTAATCACGTTTCGCGTTAATCAGCTGCACATTAGATTTGCGATGTCGCCCGTTTTGTGTTTGCAACTGATCGTTTCAAGAGAGAAAGTGCGCGTGAGAAAGAGAGCGAGAGGAAGAAAGAACGAACGAGAGAGAGAGAGAGAAAAAGAGAGAGAGAGGAATTGGCGTATGTCTTGCGAAGATAGATTTATTCTTGCGTCCTTTTCCTTGCGTTACCACTCACATATCTTTTATTAACGATACGATTTTAGCGATTGTTTTTTTTTACCTATTTTCACGCGAGTTTTAATTCACGAAACGGAACAGATTCGAACAAATCTTTGTCTCTTTAGACATCGTCGTTTTCTAAAAGCACAGTTTGTTTTTTTCTCAATCACGCGAAAAAAGAAATCTTTATCCCGAGATTCGTGTTATTTACGCTTTTTCCCTCGCTTCGTAGATTTTATTCCCCATTTCGTTTCCCCCTGTTTTTTTTCCCTTTATGCGTGCGTGATGATTTTTCTTCCATGTTTTCAAGAGGCAGCGAAATTTTTGTTCCCCATTCGCGAAAGAACGGAAGTACGTAAGACTCGAACTAATCGTAAAGCGACATATTGTTTTCTTGCTTTAAATCGCGTTGTTTCATTGAAAAGGAAAAAAAGGAAAAAAAAGTACGATAAAAAAAAAAAAAAATAAAACGAGTACCTATCATTATTAGGATTAATTATAATAATTATTATTTTATTGCTACTCGATTATCATCGTAGCGACGATCTTTCCGTTTATCGTTTTTCTTTTCCCAGTGTATTATACCCTGTAAATACCGGTGTAAATGTTTATCAACGACTTACAATACGATAGGATGAGCACTTGTAATTTTCGTATCGACGGATGGGTGGATTGGTGGATGGTGTTCTTTGTTTTTTTTTTTTTTTTTTTTTTTTTTTTTCACATAACGTATGTTTGTAACAGGCACGTTCTATTTCAGTCTGGTTCACGCGAGTGCGATGGAACATAGACGTGTCGCTAAATTGTAAACTAGCTGGATTTTATCGACTGAACGATCGAGTTCTTTTTATAGAGTGTAACTAAATTGTCGATCGTAGAGGTTGGACGAAAGTGTATTTGCACGGACGCTAAATTAAAAGATCATTTTTGCAAAATTTCACGATGCTTATGATTAATTCTGTTCATTCTTCGACTTTTCTATCGCTGAAATCCTTGACTTTTGAAACACTTCTTCGAATGAAAAAGGAAAGATGGTTTTAAACGTATTCGTACGAATAAAATTGTTTCTTCTTTCTCGCGGTGGGGATATCGATATTGTATAATGGTTTTAGATTTTTTATAAAATCATTTAAATAAGGATGATAGAAGGTATTTTTCTAGAATATGGTTCATTAGTATCAACTTTTCTACTTTTGTAATTTTCTATTCCCAACATTTTTAATCCCAATATTTATAAATTCCTAATGACCCTGTTTCAATGAAATTTACAAAATTCTATTCATCGACATAAATTCACCAGATCGGTATAACACGATCGTTTAATTATTCGTTAAAGTAGAATTAACACGACGAAAGGTGCGAAAGGGAATATTTTTTTAATTGTCCACAATTACACTTGCCGCAAATAAAATCTACGATCGACCAGAACTGCATATCTTCATTTCCTCAAATTTCTAAATAAATCGACCATTTTTCCATTACTATTGAAACACAATTTAGCATATCTTATCTTTACTGTAAAAAATTCGGAATTATTTTAGCAAAGCATCAAGCTACTTCAATTTTCGTAATCATCAATAAAGAATTTCGTCGAACAGCGACACGTTTATCCTATATCCCACGAATCATATCGATCTACGATATTTTCTTTCCAATATGTATAATAAAAAAAAAAAAAAAGAAAGAAAGAAATAATAAAGAGCAGTTATATAAAAACGATAAAACGTGCAGACTCGTTCGATCATAGATCATCGATCATCCACTGTCGCTGTATGATGCGTGCCTGACGGTGTGGGTGACTCTTAATATTGTTAATAGATATACGTACCTAATGTTATTAATTATTAATTAACGATTGATTTGTAATTAACGGGGCCACGGAATTCTGGAGGCTCGTCGCGCGCGAGTCCGACGTTTTTTACGATCTCGCGAACCAACCTAACCTTTTCTAACAAAACGATTGCAAAAAGAAGAAAAAAAAAAAGAAAGAAAGAAAGAGAAGCACACGAAGTATCGAGAAGATGGAATATCGATCGTCGAAGTGTGGTACGCGACTCTCGCGAGATTCTTGAAGCCTCTTGCGTTGCGTGTCCACGAGGACCCTACTAATAAACGCCATAGCGGTCTGAGAAGTAATTGGCTCGAATAAATTAAATTTACATTAACAGTCGAGTGCGTCACTGTCGCGCGTTTCCGATTTCTTTCACGAGCCAATCAATTAACTGCCATTTCTCCTTCGTTCCTCTTCTCCTTCTTCCGTGTTTCTTTCCTTGAATCTTTTTTATATTTTCCACACACCTTTCGTCTTACACGTTAAGTTTCTTTGCATAATGTAAGAGTTGATTTTTAGACACGAGAATTTTGATAGATTCGGGAAATTTTTTGCAGAATTATGAAGGATGCGAAAGAAGTAATAATATGGTATAGTAATTATTTTATTACTTTAAATAATTATTTAAAGTAATTAAAACGAATTTGAACTTTCTCTTTAATCTGTAGTATCTATTAAATGATTCTTGTGGAGTTTATATTTTTTGATTCGTAATCGAAATTGTTCTACCACTCTCAGTTTCCGAATAATGGGAGTTGTCCTAAAAAGTCACGATTTTTAATTGAAATTAAGTATTACGTAGAAAGTAAGAACGTTAAAAGGTTCATCGTTGTTTTACAAGTTAGGCGTTTACCCGGAGTTTATCAACGTTTATAATTATGATTATTATAACTATTAGTTAAAAATTAATGAATTACCAAATTTACTATTAATAACAAAGTAATATAACATTTTTCACGATGCAAATTTATAATAAAAGTGAAAGAATTAACAAATTATTAACTATTAATGCGGAAAAATAATAATAGAATGTTAAAATATACATATAATTTAAAAAAAATTTAGAAACTATTACACCGATTGTTAATACCAAAGTATTTACAACTTAAATTTATAAGAAAAGCAAAAAAATCAATAAATTATTAACTATTAAGGCAGAAAAATAATAATTAAAAGTTAAAATATACATATAATATACAAATTGATTAAACATTATTACACCGATTGTTAATAACAAATTGCTCACAACGTAAATTAATAATAACAGTGGAAAAATTAATAAATTATTGACTATTAAGGCAGAGAAATAATAATTATAAGTTACAATCTACATATAATCTACAAATGGTTTAAAAATTATTACACCGATTGTTAATAATAAATTGTTCATAACGTAAATTTATAATAAAAGTGAAAAAATTAATAAATTATTGGCTATGTATATCGTCACTAAGTCGATCTTAATTGATGACGATTAGTGACGAACAGTTCCTCGAGGAAACTTGTGTTGGCTTCGAATAGCTAGTAGACAGTATTATCTGGATACTGTCTAGCATTTAATCGGTCCTTGGACTATGTATTTTGTGATTGGATAGAGTTTCCGAATTCGAGGTGTAAGAGTAGGGGTTACAAAAAAAAAAACGAACAATAATTATTGCCCCATACTTGGCGTATATAACGGTCAAGCGTCCAGGTACCAACGTGTTTTACCTGAGGTACGGGGTCGGCAATATGGTATTTTCCAAGAAGTAATTATATTGCCGAAACGGTACTTCAAGGATTAATAAGCTATTCAGGTGGAAAAGTAACAATTGACCCTTTGCGGACAAGAAACGAAGTTAAAGATACACCGAGTATATTCAAAACAATTAAAAATAACGAACCAAGGGAAATTTTCTGCATTAAAAAATACGTAGAACATCGATGACAATGCTAACATTATTTTTCGTGATATTCCAAGCAACTTTCGATCTAAAAAATAAAAATATTTCCACGTATATTATGACATTCGTCTCTGAAGGGTTAATGGAAGCGGTAAAGATCGGAAATCTCCGTCTAGCTTCGGCCGATCGAGGGATGTATAAGGAATAACACGCCATTGTTCGTGATATTTGTCGGTTCGAGCTCGGGCCCTTAACATTAGGTTTACGGATTTTTTGTTGTATACCTATTTCTACGAACACCCGTCAGATTTAGGGTAAAGAAAGCACATATTTTCTTCAAAAAGCAAGCGATGAGTTTAATTTGAAAACAATCGCAATATTAACAGACTTAATATAAGTTAATGAAATCTGTTAATATCGTATAATTGAAACAACCCATCCGTCAAATTGACGGGTCCCGTAAATCTAGTGTTAATATCTAACTTTCTCGAGTGCTGGAATGGGGGTGGGTCCGAAGTGAGGTTAGAGTTGGTCACCTCAGCCTTCCACTTTTCACCGGTAGACTTCCACTAGATTTTAACTATTCTATTTATCTTTCTTACTTTATTTATTTTATTTTTCTTTCTTTTTTGCTTACCTTTCTTACTTTACTTACCTCCTCTTCGTTAGTTATCTTCTCTTCCTTCTTAGTCTTGATTCATCTTAGTTAAAATATAACTTTGATAGATATAAGGAAATTAACGAAAGTAAAGGAAGTAAAGAAATTAAAATAAATAAGAACTGTAAGGGAAGTAAGGTAAGTAAAGAAAATAAGAAAAATAAAATAAGTACAGTAAGGAGACTAAGAAGAGTAACGTAAGTAAGGAAAATAAGGGAAGTAAGGACAGTAAGGTAAATGGAGAAAGTGAGAAAAATAAAATAAGGAAAATAAAGAGCGTAATGAGAGTAAGGAGAATAAGGTAAGTAAGGAAAATAAGAGTAGTAAGGTAAGATGGGAAAGTAAAGAAACTAAAATAAGCGAGAGAGTAAGGAAAGTAAGGTAAGTAAGGAGAGTAGGGAGGAGAAAGGGAGAAGAATAAAATAAGGAGATTAAGGAGAGTAAGAAGGGTAAGGGAAGTATGCAACAAAACACGCACGCCATCACGTAATTATAAATAGCAAATTAATTCAGGTCAAATTATTTACGAAAATTGTTTAAGAATGTTGCCCAAAGCTCCAACTTTACAATGCAATTATAAATGTTCACAAATTAATTACGGAAATCTGGAAATTTGTTAATATTTTACTATCGATTTCATTTATTAAGATATATTAGAAAAATTAACAAATTACCCACTTTCCGTAATTAATTTACGAACTTTTATTATTAAATCGAAAAGCTGGACCATGAGGCAATAATCCTACATAATTCTCATAAATAATTTGGCACAAATTACATAGTTATAAAGAATTGTTTTTTTTTTTATTTTTAATATTGAAGGAAACTACAAGCAAAATGTGAACGAATATGATCCACGAAGATGCGTAACAACATCGCCTATACAATGCGCGCATAAAATTCATAAAATGAATACGTAAACAAACCATCAATATCTTTGGCAACAATTCAAACTCTATCTGCAATAATCATGACTGACTAATTAATTAGAAAGAAATTTATATGGAATATTATATTGAAATGTTCCTTAACACGATGACGCTTACGCAGCCCGATGGCAGCACTGAATTTCTTCCTTTTTTAGGTTCCAGCACTGATTTTTTTTGGTAAGTTGGCAACCCTGATCTATTGATTTTCTTGTTAGGTTGGCAGGACTGATTATTAATTTCTTTTGCTAGGTTGGCAGCCCTGATTATTTAATTTTTCTTTTGTTAGGTTGGAAGCCCAAATTTTCAATTTTTCCCTGTCAGGTTGGCAACCCTGATTTTATAATTTCTCTTTTGATAGGTTGGTAACCCAGATTTTATAATATCTTTTTGTTCGGATGGCAGCCCTAATTTTTAATTTGTGTGTTTGTAGCGATTCAACGTTCACGCAGATACCCCAGATGTCCATTTTTCGAGAAAAAAGATTTTCATATTTTTTTTTGTTAGGTTGGCAACAC
>NIJG01000335.1:50312-60725 GCA_002201625.1 Euglossa dilemma
ATTCTATATTCCATTCAATATTCTATTTTATATATTATTCTATATACTGTTCCATATTTTATTCTACATTCTATTTTGTATTTTATTTTACACAGTATTCTAAATGTAGAACAAATAATAATAATAAAATGTACTCTATTCTTTATTTTGTTAATTTTCGTGTTAAACTGGTACAAGAATAAATAATTAGAAGAAAGATTTAGATTCACAGAACTTAGAGTTTGATAATTTTATTGAAAAATTCGTCGGATACATGTACACTTGGCTAATCTTTAACTTTCTGTTTATACTGATTAAACATTTACAGTATCATGATAAATATCGGTAATACTTACGGACGGATCGTCGAAATTTACATTCTTATTGACATACACAAATCCTCTATGAATCAGGGAGACTTGAATCAATATTGCAGTACCTTAATGCTTTGTTCAACATGGAATTTTGTATAACTTTCAGATTTAGCTACGGAAAAGCAACATTGTCCTTTATATAGTCCTGTTTTATCGAAATTTACCCATAAATAATAATTATGAATTAGAACGATAATTATAAATAAAATCTTAATTAAAAAATAAAATGACCTAATTACCGAATACCTATTATGAACGTGAGTCATTCACGTTTCTAAATCTCAAGCAATGAAAATTTTATCAAAAGAACTATAATGACCTATAATACGTAGTTGGATAAATATGTGACATTAATTAAAGTAATATAATGAAAGTAAATTAGTCATTCTAATGCTAATTCATGTAATATATACTAAAAATTAGATAATCAACCAAAATGAACTGTGGCGATGTTTGATCTATCTCGTTGACAAAGAGTGAAACAAATGGGTCACGTCTGGCTACTTCTCGACTGCTTTGATTCGTGCAAAGTAATAAATAATTCAGTATAAATCTAAGATAGGGGACAGGATACCATGTTCGCCCTCGAAGCATTACCACTGGATCACTGCCTATTTGGGCTGACGACCAAACAGGGTTCGTGATCGGGTAGTCTGAGGTGCAATTTTAGGAAATAGTGTTCGTCTGACTTTATATCAAGAAGACTCGACACAATTTTTTTCTTTCCCTATTTCAATTAAATTTTTTTAATCATTTCGTCAAATTAAATTAAATTTATTTTCATACCGTTAATTTTCTTTTTATCATCCTTATTCTTTGTACACCAAATTGTGTCTTGTGTTTCAAATTATTGGAGCTTATCTAGTAAATGTTCCAGATTTTATTTCATTTTCCATGTGTAATATTACTTGATCATTATTAATACTTTAATAATTAGTTAAAATTACAATGTTTGTTTTAATTTGATAATGCATTCAATGCACATAGGGTAAATAGTTTTATATTCCGAAGAACACATTGTAAAGTCTATCGCAATTCGCGTTGTCACTTGGATATACTGTTATAGCACGAGTATTGGGCAATTTGCTAATCTAATAAATAAAGAAAAGCTTGAACTGGAAGATAGGGATGAAAATTGGTTTTACGATTGACGGTGTAGATGGATGGTTGTAATTTACTTTGTTACGTGCGAGCTCGCACAAATTGAGGTCGTTGATTTTGAAACCATACAATAGGTGCACACAAACATAGTTTAAATTTATAATTTTCCTTACTTATTGGGGAAAAATAGATCTATGATTGTTAATAAGTCTCATACAGACCCTTGTTGACATAAAATGAATTCTAAATTTATTTCGTTCTCAAAAGAAATGTTTAGTCAAGTGCATGGAAACTAAAATTACCAAAGAAAATCGTAAAAATTTTATAAACATAATATCACGTTACAATATCGATTAAGGTTTCAATGAAATACGCACATGTACTTAGATAAAAGTTTGATACATTTTGTCTAGACAAAAAAGTTAAGCAGAAAACAAAAAAATTAAATAGACACAAAAAATTAAGAGCATACAATTATTAATTATTCTTGCGAAATTAGGTTATTGATACCAAAGAAAATAAGTCTTTCAAGGTAGCAAGTGAAGCAATAACTTAGTCATACGGTTTTAAGAAAAGTTATATCTTGACTAAGACGACGAATAATATTTGCAATGTAAACGCCGATGTTGGCTGAACAAATTTAAGAATCGAAATTTTTAACTCGATGGCGAGATAATAATATTGATATCACCGCAGTAGTGGAAGCTGATCTAGAACTTGCTATCCGAGAAATTGCACGAGGGGTTTAAGTCTCTCAATCAGCAGAGAGGAGGTTACATCAACCAAGTAAACGAGCTCTGAAACGAGATTCCATGTCAACTTTCTCAACATCTTGTGAACCAAATATCCCTATATATCTCGCGTCTTGATCTATAATGGCCAATTTTTGGTCGAAATTCATTTCTGGTTGGGATAGGAATTAAAGATGAAAAATGTGTAGCTGAGTGTCAATATTGGTAAAAGACAGTAAGTGAATTTAGAAAATTTCCAATTTAGAACTCAAAATGTGATTTTTGTACTCTTAAAATGTTCTGTTAGTAAATATTTATTGGGTTTTAAGCTATCTTAAAAAGACAATTAATTATTAGAGAAATTTATTCAGAATATCCTATTTGAATTGGAAATATTGCTATTAGTTGATTGTAATTAAGAATTGAGAAATGGTATTAATATTGTTCAAAGTTCTCTCAAAATCATAGCGTTATAGGTCGTTGAATAACATCACATTATAAAAAATAGTTATGAAACAATGATGCACACCTTGAAATTATTTAATTACTCTTATGTTAGTTAATTTTCTATATTTTGAATAGCAATGAAAATAATTTAAATGTCCAATCTAAATGAAACCCCGTACATTCTTATGTTACATTTTCTAATCTAATATTAGAAGAGTATTTACTACAAAAATAGAAAATCTAAATATTCTTCTAAAATCCTTAATCTCTCTGAGAATTGTATGCCGGTTATTTTATTTCTCCTCTTTATAAATTAAATTTTCTGACATTTCAACTGCTGTCATTATCTTCCATTTCTCTGTCCAGATTGCTTCTATAATTATACAAGAATTGGAATATCTTGTTAATTTTCAATATTCATATTTATTCTGGCCTTACCGAACTTGACCTCTTTCGAAACGTGTCAGTGGAATTTCAAACGAATACGTATTCTTTATAACAATCAATTATCAGTAATGACATCAGTACAAAATTTTAACACTTTACCAATCTTCAAATTCTATATTTAGCCAACTCTCACTGAACATGACCTTCTTTAAGGAGAGTCCGTAATTTCAAACGAATGAATATCATTTTCAATGACGACCAAGTGAACCGAAACCAGAGGAGACCCAAAATATCCTAACAATGTTCGATATATACATTCATTCCACTTTTATCGAATCGTTCCTCTTGTAAAAAAAGTCTGTATAATTTTAAACGAATATTATTCTAAATAACAATAATCAATACTGTGAATTTGGTTTTAAAAAGTGTGAATGTGAGTGTGTGAGGACGAACAATGGCACAAGTGTTGGTGTGTATGCTTTTGAACGTGCGAACGTAAGATCTAGAATGTATTGTATGCGACAGTTGTTATAGAAAAATTAGTTTAGTAACAAACAATCCTTCGTCGTGTAAAGATGTAATGTGCGAAAAAGCGAGAGATACCGTTTATTATTCTTTTATACATTTCTAAGTGAATCAAATTGTTAGAGAAATAAATCAATTAATTTACTCACAAATACTACTAATCAAAGACTAAAAAATGATAAAACTATTGAAACCTTCAGTACTCGTGTTCATACTACTTTCACTGTCCTTGACCTTCCTTAAGTCCATATAATTTCAATGAATATACATTATTTCGAATAACAACAAGCAATTATCATTAACCAAACATCACTTTTTCTAACAAAAAGATAAATCGAGTCCTTCTATCAAAATTAAGATAAGATGAAATAAAAAGTTCGCTAATGTTAACCCTTTGCACTCGAGAGACGACTGTCAGTCACCATAAAATTTTAAAAGCCCGTGTTAATTAATATATAAAGTTTAAGATAACATAACAACATTCGAAATATCGAAATCAAATAATTTTACTCGTTAATTATTACACGATTCTTTATTTACCACTGAAAAAAGTAACGTCAGTTTTGTAGCAGAAAATTTGTGAATTTCTACTCTTCTTTCATCAAAAAATCGTCGAGTGCAAAGGGTTAAAACATTATTTTTCACTACGATGCAGCATTTAATATATCACAAGACAAAATGTTACTATAGGGAGTGACACGTTACGTATAGTGGAGTACGAGGAGAATATTTTATTTTGAATTATGCTACGGTATACCTGTATTACGTGACTAGGTCGGTCTTGTTTGGCAACGGTTAGCGACGACCGACACCAAAGGGAAATTGTGTGGTTCTCGAAGTGTGTAGTGGACTGTATTTTGAGTGTTGTGAATGATAGACAACACCTTGATGTTGAGGCAGCGTGTGTAGCCTTCGAGAGTTGACTTGTTACTGCCTCGTCTGTCTTGTGTTCCTTGAGAGAATGTTACTATAAGGAACGTAGTCCAGATAACACGAAAGGATACTATTCGAAAGGACTCAAAAACATCTTACCTTGAAAAAGGTTTATTTCACACTCGTCTTGCTTATACTCTTAATTTTTTCGTTACAAAAAAATAGTAATTCGAAGACTTTCTGCTGTAAAGTCGACAATATTATTAAAATAATAAATAAGAAATAGTATGGAAATTAAAATGTAAAATTATTTTACTCCGACATCATTGGTTAATTTCAAATTTGATATATTACTTAACATCGATTTTTAGACTCTGATTAAATGGATAAATAGACTGAAACTCGCCTTTCGAGTAAAAAGGGTTGTTCGGGTCTCTTAAAAACTATCGATTCCTCTACGCTTTGAGGTTCTCCTCTTTTCGGGGCTCTTCACTCCCGATCGTTTACAGAACGAGCATATATTTATGACGATCCTTTTATCAGCAGTCGATGAAGCTCGTCTGTCAGCGACCGATAAGCTGAGTTCGTGGGATATTTTCTTACACTACAAAGTTTGTTGAATTAGAAAAGGAAGCCAGATAAAACTGAAGCCTGAAGCAATATAACTCGCCGTTTTAAAGATTAAACGCTTTATTTTGTGAAATAACTGAAGAAGGTACGTTTCTTATGAACAACTGGTGAAATTGAGTTTTCTTCCTCGATAGAAAATATTCTTTCACCAGATTCCGAACCTTCCAGGCCACATCATAAAAATCCTACTTCTAATCCAACAAAATTCATAAGAACTCTTGGTAGGGCTAACCATTTTTCTATTGGCTGCTATAAATGACAGGAGTTGCTGATTTTGAGATGTAAGAGTAGGGGATACAAGCAGTTTCCTAGACAGCGAGATGAGTTATTACTTTATACGCTGAGGAAAAAAGGTATTTGGCGCTTATGGTCGATAAACGTTGATGTGTTAGAGTACGAGATCGGCGATATGGTATTTTCCTGCAAGAGTCGTTATACCGATGTAACCGTACTTCAAAGTTTAACAATATCGATACTAGAATTAGAGAAAAAGTAGAAGAGAAGCGACGAGATTCGATAAAAGGAAGAGTTATCCTGTTAGACGACAATGGCCGACCCCACGTTACAATAGCGACACAACAGAAATTGTGTCGCCCCTTATCACCTTCTAGCCCCGATCTGACACTCACAGATTATCACCTTTTACGATCCCTTCAGAAGTACCTTAATGGAAAAAATTTCGATTCGACGGCAGTTATAGGGCGACGTATAGTACAATTTTTTGAATCCAACTGTGATGATTTTTATCATGGAATTTTGAAAATCTTGCAGATCGATCAGGAAATATTATATGTAATATAGAATACTGTTTTCATATTATTTAAAAAATTTCAAGTAATTCGTACACGAATAACAACATGATTTTTAATAATTTTTAGGAGAAAATACTGAATGGCTTGTAGACAAATTTTAAATGGTTGTATTTAACGTAAAACACTATCCTATGTGTTGTAATAAATATAATCATCTTCTATTTCATTAGATAGGCCAATTTGATCCAATCTAATATAAATTAATAAAAAGTAATTAATTAATAAAAAGGATCACTGTAATACTCCTACCAAGAAATTTTATGTACGATGTTATTATGCAGATAATGGAATATCATATATATGATTATTAGTACTAAATATTGAGAAGTACCATTCTCAAAGAAGAATATTAGTATCATTCACTATTAGTAATAATGATCGTATAAAAATTATATTGTGTCAATTCAAAAAGAAGAAATAAGTCAGAAAAGTTACTTTTGCAACGTTACTTTTTGTATATGAGATATAAATTTGATAAATCTGGAAGTGGAAGGTAAAATAAAGCTACTCGGATGGTCACAAGCAACGTGAAGAGCATTATTAAGGGATGCATGTATATTATTGTCCATCGGGGTAAATTGGTCCCCCTGAGATTCGACTGCTCAAGTAAATTTAGTCCAACTGAGGTCAAAGCTCCCCGGATGAGACATGCATGAACTACATCCACGAAACTTGTTAATCTCTGTGGCTTGCTTATGCTAACCTTTATCTGGATGAAACTATGATTCTTTAACTTTCTACTACTGTCTACTAGTTTTAATTGAATAAAATAATAGTTGTGCATAACGCGTATAAGTATGCACTTAAAGTTTAAACATGTTTCTAAAGTTTCTATTTTTTTGAAACACAAATTCATGATAATATTAAAATAAGACGTATTTATTTACAGCATTAACAATTGATGCAAATAAAAAAAAATTAACAAAGGACTGCCTATGGAATGTTTGCAAAATGAAAATTATTTCTAACTCTATAGAAATTAGTAGATATTTTAATATTACCAGAATTTGATAATATTATATTATATTTTCATTCGCTAGTTAGGGATTTGTTAATGATTAAGTGAAGATTAACTTTTACGTTGTAATTTCTAAAAGAAAAATTAGTAGAAATTAATGTTATTAATTAGATTTTTTAAGTAAAAGCTAGCCTTATGTTCTTCAAACTAGAAATATTTTCACCACAATCTAACTATAGTTTCATCACTTATTATAGTTAGTGCAGTAGTATTCATTTATTATAAAATTAGAATTTCGAGGAGAGGTAGCTTTCTACCTTAATTTTTATTAATCTCTATTAACTTTTATAATAAAGAATTTTTTAAAATCAAAATGTTGCCCAATATTTTCTTCCTTCATTTTATTAATTCTTATATTTTTCATTTTTTCGTTCCCAATTACCAAATTTAATTTTTCAATATTTCACCTTAAAGCTAATTCCTTTCAGACCAAATCGCATTCAACGCTCTAACGCAAGTAGTATAATAAAAATAAATAAATATAAGAATACGACCGTGTTTCTATCTAAATAGTCGTCAGTATTAATTCTGTTCAAGCTACACGCGTTTTCGGTAGTTTCATAAATAAACATTCCTATAACTCGAAATTGAACTCGATTTTCACTTGTCCTAATCAATAATTGACAAAATTTATATGAAATTAATTTATAATACAAGAATTAAGCTACAACTACATTTTACGTATCGAAACTAAAAAGAATCTAATCAAATAGAATCTCGAGCTAAATTCGACATAGTAAAGGATTAAAATAATCAATTCTCATGCTACATCCGCAAACTCCGTAAAAGATCAACTTGAGAAGGCATGCCGGATTGCCTTGGAATACAAATTTTCCATTTACGTTCTTCGATGTGCAAATGACTGAGCAAAGCGAGGAACGGATGGAACGATACTAAATTACAAACTCATATGCAGACAGTATATCCGTAGAATATTTAACAATAATTGGATTTAGCATCGCAATTTGAACCTTCGTGAAATTCGTGTGCGATCTGCACCCCTAATGTTCGTTAACTCTCTTTCAGTTAGTTAAGCGCAAGGTATTTTCGCAAACAGATATATAGATATGCAGAGCATTTTGAGTAGCGCTGTCTCAGTTGAAAACACTTTTAATGAGTCGATCAATATTCGTACATACAACGAAATCAGCTCCGAGCTCTTCAGTTTAAGCCTACTGAAGATCCATTTACATACATGAAGCGTTACTTCCATGCTTGTTAACCTCCTTTCTTCGTTGCAGGAAATAAGCTGAGAAGATGAACTTCGCGAAGCAATTCGTCGAGGATCATTACGAAATATGTATATTAAAATTTCTGCCCGATATCGTGTCAGTTATAGAATCCGTCTCCACACACGTCATCGATCGAGTCTTTGTGCATTCTTGCGCCTGCATTTGTTTAGAATTTCATTCGGAGTAGGCTAATTAATTTGTTTTTAAATGAGACTGGGAAAATCGATTTTCTCCTTTTTTCCTTTTGAGACAATTCGAATGCGAACTTTCTAATTATTATAGAAACAGGAAAACTGAATCTACGTTCTAGTTAAAGATAGAATTTTTTCCTTTCTTGGAAAAAAAAAATATCTTAGAATTAACCTAACATGTACAGTATGCGACAAATCTAGCTATGGATAAAAATATAAAATAAAATTCTTTCTGTTGACACTTTCTTTTCAGTTGACACTCTAGTTATGGATAAATGTAAAATAAAATTCTTTCAGTTGACAATTTTTAAGAAAATTAAAAATAGAAGGATAAAAATATAAAACAAAATTCTTTCAGTTGACACTCTAGCAATAGACAAATAAAAAATAAGATTTTTTCAGTTGACAATTTTTAAGAAAACTAAAAATAGAAAGATAAAAATATAAAATAAAATTCTGTCTATTGACACTTACTTTTCAGTTGACACTCTAACTATGGATAAATATAAAATAAAATTCTTTCAGTTGACATTTACTTTTCAGTTGACAATTTTAAATAAAACCGAGTTTAAGAATACATTTTACACACTTCGGTTTACATAGGGATGATACTGTGAGACAGGAAAATAAGTAAGGAATGTAAAAGAAAATTTGTTTATTTCAGGCTTCGTTTTAAAGGAAATTGTGGTTGAAGATACTACGAGTACGCGTGCACTCGGCTACGTGTGCAAGTACTCGGCTAGCGCGACATTCGCGATCGAACGCCTGCACTCTCCACGGGTTAGCTGAGTGCACATGCACTCTGCGAATTTTCAACCCTGATTTTCTAAAGAACCAAGCCTCGAATGAACAAACTTTATTCCTTCTTTTAGACTCATTTTTACTCGTAAAATCAAATTCTGTTTGATTATATCGTAGTATGATTGTATGGACGTTATCTCAGCGTATCGACTATGAAGATGCTGAGTCATTTGGGTTTTATTAGGTCGTTCGGAAAGTCATTTCGCTTATCCTCAACAGAGGACCTAATTGTATTTTTTCACAGTCAACTTCACAATTAAGACGTATTAAAAAACGAAATGACTTTCCGAACAACATAACATAATAAAGTGCACTGGTTTGTGTTTTATATTTTATTATACTGGATTTGATGATGTGGTGTTCTCGATTTGATAATTTTTGTTATGATAATTGTGAGATTGATTCGCAACAATAATTGTGGGGTTGATACAGATGATGATTTATTTAATCATAAAAATGTGCGAGTGACGGTTGGAGATACGAATTACCTCTCGCTATGGCTCTTCTTCTACAACTCTTTACAACTAACGACTCTCAACTAAGAACTATCAACTCACTCTCGTCTAACTGTCAACTCTATCAAGTAAGACTCTTAACTCAGAAATGGCTTCAACGCAGTATTCCTTCTTTTATATCTCTTTCTCATCATACAGACAATTCTTTAAGGGCTGACGCGTCGCTCAGCTGACCTGGACCTTCGTAAGATTACGTGTACATGGTAATGCAATCTTGTTATACGATATGGATTGATATATTGTTTGATTTAAACGTGTATTATCCATACATTACTGAGGAATTAACTCCTTGCCCTAGGATTTGAGTTCCGACGATACGTGGCATGATCAACAACGCAATCACTCACATGTCGAGCCACTTCGTCCGAACGAAGCGAGGAATAACACATAACTGAGACTGAAAATCAACGACTGATGTTGTTTACGTTGGATTTCGTCTACAAACCACGCCTCTCATCTGTGATATTCACATTTGGACCGATTTCCTTACTGCGAGTCTCGCGTGATATTGTAGGCGAAGGAGTTAATTGTATAATATATATTGTTATATTTTTTGATTTAAACGAATATAAGCCGGATCGTAGAGAGTAATTAATTATACGCGATGGATTGCCATATTATTTAATTTAAATGAATATAATCCATACTCTGCATTGTAATTAACTGTATAGTATAGATTGTTATATTATTTAATTTAAACGAATGTAATTCACACTGTACGAAGTGAACGTATATAATATATATAATATTTTGCATCAAAATGTCATATTTTTTGTTTTTTAATTAGGGAGGTGAAC
>NIJG01000335.1:75898-90297 GCA_002201625.1 Euglossa dilemma
CTATACATTATACGACATGAAGCTGATTCAGTAATTGCACATAAAATGTACATTGTGAGGAGCATAAACACATTTATACTGCATGGAATAAAAACATTGTGACGCAGCACGTAGCAACAAATAACATTCTACGTTTGCATTTCGCTTAACCTTGTACTTGCAAAGAGAGAAATACATCCAAATCCTACTTTGTTGCAATACTATTTAAAGATTAATTTCTAGATATAAATCTGAAATCATCACTAAACGAAATATTTCAAACAAGATCTTGCCAAGAAAAATAAGAACAATTTCATTCAAACGAAGGAAAAAACGTCAGAGAAATATTTTTGCTCCGTTTGCGTAGTTCTGTTACGTCACTTACATACAATAACGATTTAAATATAAATGCAGAAATTTCTAATTCATCAACACCATGCAGTATCATTCTTCTCGCACCAATATCTCAACATACCTAAACACCTGCTAATCCATCATCCAGTACATCACTTGATATCTCGATAACTTCTCAAAAACGATAAAAAAGCAAAATTCGCACGTTTCACTATTTACATTTCCTGTTTCGATGACACCGGCGAACAAGGAGCAAACATGGCACCCAAACGAGGAAACTTACGTTCTACGGCACTTGTCACGTGGTCTACAATCGCAATTTCAAGGACTTCACCGAAGTTACTATTCCTCGATCACGCTATTTATCGAAAGAAAAATTACAAACGAATGGTTCGTGATATTCACCTGTAGGATCGCTAGAGGATTGGAAACTCGGAGCGTAAGAACATCGCGTGCACGATCCACGAGCGCAACAATGATTCGCGAATGCCAAACTGCACACTAAAATCCGATCTAAAACATTCGTAGGATAACGAAAGACTATTCGCGGGTCACTTTGAACTTAGCTGAATAACGCGCGGAAGAAGGAACTTTGGCTAGAGGCCAAGACCTCCCACGCGGCTTTGTATTTTTCTACGTGAAACGAGAGGTTTTTTCGCATAATCCATGCGTGCATTATCGGCCTCGATGATATCCATGCGATTCCAGGCGATCGTAGCGCTGCGACATGTCCAGATGGAAACATCTCGTGAACAGTTGGGAATATGGGCCGCTGTAACCTGTTGCTTCGGTATTATGAGTGATATAATCTGGAACAGTGAAATGTATTTACTTGTTGATCTGCCATGTTGGCAACACTCGCTGTCACTCGCAATTATCGCCCAGCGTGAAATATTTACGAGGATTGGCCTTCCTCGCGTTTGTATCGACCGATATAACGGTGAGTCTTTGTTGGGTTATTAATCTCGAATTTTATCCAGAATACGACACTACGTTAAGAGGTATTTTCTTTTCACGAGAGTCGGATGTTTTATGGACTATCTTCGTGAAGAGTAGATCGTTTATCGAATAACTTTTATTGTAATTCATTTAATTAGGAGTTTGTTAAGTATGGAGGAAGTGATTTGCTATTTTACTCTGAAGCGAAGTGAAATGAGATAGGATTCTTGTATTTTGTTTATTTTCTATCAGAGAAATATAGATAAGTCGGATATTTATGATATATCGTGAATTTCAATATTTTTGAAGAGTTTATGGTATACCAAGTGTAAATTAAATTTATGAAATTAGGGGTTAATAATAATTGAATTTGAATTATTGAATTTCAAGAATCTTAATAGGTAAAAATTTAAGTTTTCGATAGGTAATCTAGAGAATGCAGTACAACATAATGATTTTAATATTCAGAAAATAATATACAAATGTGTATAATATTAACATTTGTAGCAATTGTAATTGGCAGATGAAACTATAGCAAAAAGAAAGGGTACTAACACTTACAATGTCTTAAATACAACTAAGTAAGAATGAGTCTTCAAACCATCCCTAATGCTCACACATACCATCCTCGTCAGTATCAGAGCTCTTACATGAAAAGGAAGAAAATAAAAGATCGTTAAAAAAATTATTATCTTATATAGAGAATTACATTATACATAATTTAAACTTTCCTTAGTCACTTTTTTTACTGGTTTTATTTTTATTCGTATTATTATTCTTTTTCTTTATAAAATTTATTGTTTTATAATCTCATGTGAGCTATAAACTTTTCAATAGGCATTTTCAGTAGATTTGTTAAAGCTTCTTCATCAGAAATATCACCAAAGAAGATAATTCATATTATAAGACTCAACATAAATAAATACCGTTTATATATATGTACAAATGTTCATGCCTACCAATTCGTCATTTTACACATACACAATTTTTTAAACAAATATTTCTTTTCTTATCAATCATTTTATATATAATCATTAAATTTTTCAATATCTGTAATAGAACACAGTCTTAAATTATGACATTTAACGTTTAATTGAGACCTGAATGGAAATATTGATATTTGCAGTTCGTGAATTATCGAATAATTTCGAATTTCATCTTGGTTCATTAGCTGCCATATGCTAAATTATATTTAATAACTTAAAATTAATATTGGTAATAAATATTCCTTTCATAAAACAAGATCAACGTTTCGAGTCTCGAGAGTTCCAGGAGTTTCGAAGTCCGACAAAGTTTCATATCCGAGTTTCGAGAATTTTGAAATTAGGTTCCAACGCCTTAGTTTCTACTGTGAAGTAGAGTCGTAAAATCAGTCGAGCGCAAAAGTAGAAATGTTTCGACTTCCGAAATAACAACTCGGGATAGGTAGGTATTTGAAATGACAAGTTGACACGAAAAACTCAAGCGTCAATCAATGTCGCACCATATGGATTTGGCACACATTCTTTTGTTTTGATTCTCGTGCAAATGTTTACGAAAAGTGTAATTTCTTTTAGATATTCGAAACGTTAGTTTTGTTAGACTTGAATGTATTCTGAAATTTCTAGGATTCAGTTGTAATTCGCAATTCAGAATTCAAAATCAATAGCTTATTGTGGTTAAATACTCGTCGTTATATATACAGTTGTAAACTGCAGACAACCCTAAATGTAGATCATTTTAATAATATCATTTCGACATCCAGCTACATCGTAATACTGCAACGTTCTTCTTGTCCCAATTATTACTAAATGTATATGTAAGTAGACAAAAGACAAAAGAATATATTGCACTACGCTGAAGTATAAATGCATTATTTGCAGTTGTTACAAAGAGTTACTAAGAAACATCTGTACCCTACTTAATATTTTGAAAGTTAATATAAGTTTCGTCATTCAAACCGACTTTACAATCATGTTTGACATTATCTATACCACTGCTGAATACTACTGGAATTACTCGAAGATTAAATTTATTGATAAAATTAAAATCGACAATTTTTGTTATCAAAAACTGTTACTATACCACAAACGTTCTTTTCGTTTTAATTACTACTAGGAAATTAAATGAAAGAATAAATAATAGTAGACTGTACTAAATTATAAATATAGGTGTTTATCAGTCATATCTATGACATCTGAAGTATACTTATTCTCTACTCACACAAGTATAATAAAATATCGCAACTATTTTTAAGCACGTCATTTCATGGAAACCGCATTATACAAAACTAATCATAGCACTAAGTTGAACTAAAAATTTATCGATAATTCTGTTTCATTCAATTGTGCAACGTTAAACACCTATAACTACAAACTGTAGACTGCAACTGTATCCTGACACTCTCTCCATCGTAATTATTATAATACCTAAGTAATTTAGAAAAAACAATAAACTTATCACATTCTATTAAACTATATACAAAATTATACCTCAAAATTTAATAAAAATCTTTCTCGCTTTCCCTCAGATTGTGAGTGTATCTCAAACATTCTTTTCGTTTTAATCATTATTAGTAAATTATATGACAGAATAGGTTTTTATGCAGTCATGTTTGTGATAATTGAACATCTATTTACGCCTATTTTCCACTCACACAAGTATAATGAAACTAAATTTAACAAACTAATAGTGCAGTCAAATAATTTATACCACTACTCAGAGCTAATTAAAGTATCAAGTTGAATTTACCCTTTGCACTTGACGATCTTTCCGTTACAGAAAAATAATAATTCGAAGATTTTCTCTCATAAAGTCGACAACACTTTTAAAACGGTAAATAAGAAATCGTATGCAGATTAAGACACAGAATTATTTTATTTCGATATTCCACGTATCGTTGGGTAATCATAAATTTGATATATTAATTAATATCGATCTTTAGACTCTGATTAAATGGCGACCGAAAGTCGCCTCTCAAATGCAAAGGGTTAAAAATTCATCGATAATTTTCTTTTTTCATTTAATTGCGCTACATTAACACTAGATTTACGGGCATTTCTGTACACCTATTTCTACATACATCCGTCAGATTTAAGGGTAAAACAAACCACGCATTTTCTTTAAAAACCAACCGATGAGTTTAATCTGAAAACAATCGCAATATTAACAGACTTCATATAAATTAATCAAATCTCTTAATATCATATAATTAGACTAACCCATCCGTCATTTGACGGGTCCAGTAAACCTAGAATTAAACAGCTATACGTACAAACTACTAACTGCAACTGTATCCTAACATTCTCTTCACCGAAATTATTCTACTCTCGACACCCCGCACATACCGACACTCTAATATACGAACATATCGTTAACAATGACGTCGATAATAATAAAGTTTTGTAAATGATCGACACGAGGATTAATAGAATCTGCGAAAATCCGATTCGGTGGAACCGTAGCTTAGAACGAAATTCGACATAACCTATACCCGAGCTGAAAGCAACATTCCCCCACGTCCGCCCTGAAGAAGCATAGAGAAGTGGAAGGTACGCGATGAAATCCGAAACAGGGGCAAAGCGGCGGCCTGGCTAGGAGGCAGAAGAAGGGGTGCGTGGTGGCCGCGACGGCCGCGTTTAAAAGCGCGCTTTGTCGCCATGCAACCGCCTAACTGTACAGCCTCGGTCCGTGGCTCCTGGCCGTTTGACGGAAGGCGGCAAATTCCAGATAGTAACTGTCGTCGGCGGAATCATCGGTCAGCCTAGAAGGAAGGCATTTAATACCCTTTAGCGAGCGCGCCCGGTCGAGGCGAGTATCGCGCGGCCACGCAAGAAAGTCAGCTCGGCGTATACAGCACAGTTAGCCTGGCTGCTTGTACAGACCGGCTTCTACTAAGAAATTTATATGGCGGCCTACCAGCAATTGCACAGCCACCCCGCGTCGCGAGTTCGTTTATCGGATGCTGCGCTAATTGGACCACCGGCCAATGCCAATGGACCGTGCTCGTGATTGCGCCGAGTGGACGCGCTCTACTGTCCGCCAAGGATTTCGTCCTTCCCAACCATTCCACGGCAATGTTGTTCTTTTCGACGGTTTTTGCCGCGGCCCCGGTGCCCGCTGTAATTCGACAGACTTCTTTAGCGGATCAGACGCGAAACGTTTCCTCATCCGGGAATTTATGGCCGGATTCGTTGAGAGAACTTACCAACAGAGCAAACTGATCCGAACACCGAGATAAGGGGGCTTTCATTTTTCTTGCCTACCACCGTGTCAGGCTGCTTGGGAGAAGATGATTGGCGAGACAGCGCGAGGACGTAGTTTTCATGTTAGGTGCAGTGGGATTTGGGAATTTTTCCTCCAGATTCTTAGGCGTGGAGCAGGTTCACTTGACAGTCGGATAAATTATTCCAACCTGGTTTGTTTTTATCTAATCTTTTGGTAAGAGGTGGATTTTTATTTTGTGCTTTTGGGTAGAATCGATTGGCAGATGATCGACGAGAAAGAACAGAGACGTAGCTTTAAGGTGTAGTGGGATTTGGGAATTTTTCCTCCAGATTCTTGGGCGTGGAGCAGGTTCACTTGACAGTCGGATAAATTATTCCAACCTGGTTTGTTTTTATCTAATCTTTTAGTAGGAGGTAAATTTTTATTTTGTGCTTCTGGGTAGAATCGATTGGCAGATGATCGACGAGAAAGAACAGAGACGTAGTTTCAAGGTGTAGTGGGATTTGGGAATTTTTCCTCGAGATTCTTGGGCGTGGAGCAGGTTCACTTGACAGTCGGATAAATTATTTCAACCTGGTTTGTTTTTATCTAATCTTTTGGTAGGAGGTAATAGTCTGTGGCTTGGATTTTTATTTTGTGCTTCTGGGTAGAATCGATTAGCAGATGATCGACGAGAAAGAACAGAGACGTAGTTTTAAGGTGTAGTGGGATTTGGGAATTTTTCCTCGAGATTCTTGGGCGTGGAGCAGGTTCACTTGACAGTTGGATAAATTATTCCAACCTGGTTGTTCCTATCTAATCTTTTGGTAAGAGGTAATAGTCTGCGACTTGGATTTTTATTGTGTGCTTTTGGGTAGAATCGATTGGCAGATGATCGACGAGAAAGAACAGGGACGTAGTTTTAAAATTAGGTATAGATGTAGATTAACTTAGTAATTGAATAAATTATTAGGATCTAGTTAGTTTCATCTTATCTTTTGATAATAGGTAATAATTTGGGACTTGAATGTTTACTTTTTATTTCTATATAGAATTGGTTAGCAGATGATTGAAAAGGGAGAATAAAGATGTGGTTTTGATGTTAGCTTTATTGGAATGTTTGGATTTGGAAATTTTTGTTGTAGGAACTTGGATGTGGATATGGACTAAGGTTTTCATTTTATCCTTCAACGATAATTAATAATTACGATACGTGTATAATCGCTCTATTACATTTAGCTTCAATTTATTTCTTCATTTTGATAATCATGCTTAATAATAATCCAATTTGTAGATATGACATTTTTAATTAATTTTAATTAATTTTTTAATTTGTATTGCCTATTTTTATGATTATTGAAAGATGGGCTTATTAGATGCGATCAATGGTTTTTTTCAGTTCTTAGTGTTATGTAAGTATGGTGACATCTAGTAAGGGGTGAGAAACGTCAAGGATGGGATAAAGAGGTATCGAGGTTGAATATAGTGTCATAATTTGACGAAGGTTACCGTAGGTACCATTATACCTTGTGATAATATTATGTTTCACTCATTTAGTTTTCATTATGTCTTCATTGCATAATAGAATTACATCATCAAGTACTCTTCAAATTGTATTTCAAAAATGACAAAGAGCTTCTTATATATTATTCTTAAGAAAAGTATACAAATCTTTATAAATACATATTCTTCACATTCTGCAGATTACAATTGTTAAACTGCTTACATGCACATCTTTCTATAACCAATCGCTCTTTCAAAAGAAAACATAACGTTTCAAAACGCCACGTGTCATGCATTCACGTTGCCTTCCTATTAATATCGAACTAAATAACATAATTCTTTTAACGACATCAAATTTCTTTCTCTTCATTCTGCGCTGACAAATACATAAATCTTACTCACGTTCTACAATCGAATTAACGGATAAATCAGAATTTTTCAAAATTGTGTTCCGCGATATTTCTGCTCGTAACTAGAAAAATAACGAGACTGCGTTGTAAAATCTGATAAGAAATCTTGCGAAAGCACGAAACATCGATATCAATTTATCCACGAGCCTCTCGCGCAGGGAATCGAAGTCTCAGAGCAATAACAAAGCAGAAAAGCTGCGACTGCGTGAAATCGCAGGCATCAGGGTGGTGCGACAAAATAACTGTCTTGTTCGCATTCTATAGAGGAGGCACGAGCACGTCCCACCAGGTGAAATATTATACAGATGTTAGAAGGGAAAAAATGGGCGTCCTGACGGGCGGCCGTTTGTGTTAGGACCGTAAGGCAGTTGTAAAATATTTAGGAGTCATCCCGCCCAGTTGTAAAGCCAGGGCTAGGCACAATGCGCCGTGATCTTTTTCACGGCACTTCACGATCCACAATGACGGACCGTGGCTCTAAAGGTGTGTCGAGATTCTAGTATTCTTCGAGGCCACGCAAACTGCCTCTGTTTCTTTCGTTACGCTTGACTTTCGGTGTCACCGGTGAACGAATAAATGGCTAATTTTAACATAGGCACGTGCAGGAAAATGTTACGAGATACTGCATCGATGAGTTGAGACACTCAGCGTTAAATAGAACCTTCGTGCCGCTCTTCTCGTCCTGTTGTATACACACGTGTTGCTGAGTTATTTATTATCGCGTAAGTTCTATTCGAAAGGGTTGTTTGCAAAACACATATTTTAATACTGGCACGTGATGTGTAAGAAACGTTCAGACGATGTGGCGTGGTTTGGGTTGCTTTGAGAGTTGAACTGTGGAAACTTTGTTTTGAACCTGACTATTTTAATGCTAAAAGAGAAGGTTGGACATAAGATGTTAGTAGTATCAAGTCAATGTGGGATGATTTGATAAAGTTTGAGAAGAGAATTATGGAAACATTGTTTTCAACTTTACCATTTCAATAAAACTTTACCATTGACTGAAGACATTGGATCTGATATATAAGAATCATTGACTCAATGTGACGTGGTTTGATAAGATTTAAGAAAAGAATTATAGGAACTTTGTTTTGAGTTTGATCATGTTGATGTTGGCATGATACGTGAGAACTGTTGAGTCAATGTAACGTGGTTTGATAAGGATTGAAAGGAGAATTATGAAAACGTTGTTTTTAGTTTAATAATCTAAGTGCTAATAGAAAATTTTGGACTTACGTGAGAAATATTGAGTCAACGTGACGTGGTTTGATAAAGCTTGAGAGAGGAATTATAAGAATTTTGTTTTAGACGATAATTAGAAAATTTGAGGAGGGATATGTTAAAGAATAAAAAAAAACGTATGCATCGATGAGTGAATTTCGATATTTGTTGAGATGCTTTGATGATAAAATTGATAACGTTTATTCAAATTTACAACGAAAATTTAAAGAGTATGTTACATCTACCAAATTTAAATACGTAGCTAGTCTTGTGTAATGTGATAGTCGATGTTCAAGAATTTAAGTTAATATAATGAAATATGAATTATTATTACAACATAATTAAATTCGAGAGTGGTTCATGCATTTGGAAAAGCGAAAGATACACGCGAAAGAATTGCTCAGCAGCTGATGCCTGGGGTACCAGGTGATCCAGGAAGAAAAGCAGGAAAGACACGTGTTCCATAGTGAATATCGAGGAATCGGTCTCGTGTAGAGACCGCAATTTCAACCTATTCGAACGTGCCACCTTTCTATCTGTTACAGCTGTAACAAGATCATAAACTCGAAGAAAGTTGGCACTGTCAGTCAAGCTTGGACAGTTGCATTGTACATTTTCTTTAGCGGTGCAGCTAGTAAACTTGTTTTCCAGATAGTTTCTAAACTATATTCCACTCGTTTTGCTATCACGCAAATTCTTATAAACAGTTATTTTTAAGATAGATCAAATCCCCGAAAAAATATAATTCTCTATAAATATACACCATATTCCTCTTACAGATAAAAAGAACGAACATAAGAAATAATAACTATGGTTGTAACCCAAAACACTGTATATCACAGTCTCGAGAAATTTCAATCTATTAATCAATCGTATTGAAAAAGAACGAGGAAAAGCAACTCTCGCATCTCGAATAAAAAATATGTAATTTAAAATGCAACAACTCTGAAGCAAAAATACACAGAATTATAATCCACCTATCGATATAATATCGTTACATAGTACAAGTTTCATCCCGCATCTAAGTGTCAATCAATTACAAATACATCGACTCGCGAAACGAAACTTGGTTTCCAACTGTAACTCAGCAGGTTGGCAAAAACGGCGGAGAAATGGGACAAGAAGATGGATCGAAGCGTATCAATAATCCTATCAACAACGCGAGACTCTGTTCTCGTATTTTTATCAACAGCCCGTCTCTCGAGGATGATCTATAGGTCGGTTGAAATTCACGAGAGTACATCGATGAGAACCGCGAGAAAGGAATGCCGATGGCAGGCAGCTACGGCTGACGAGGGCATTAAATAGAGGAGGAGAGGCATCAAAAAGAGGGAGACTCACATTGTAAATTAATGCCGGGACTCTTTAGCTAAATTAATTGCGCCAATGGTAATTACACTTAGAACGCGCCGGTCTGTTCGCATCCTGCTTTAAACGGTGCTAGCACTTCTTCTATGAGCCTTTTCTTGCCATCCCCGTCTCCTCCCATTTTGTTCTCAGGCGTACCAGAGGCCTCTCTTGTACAACGACAGGACCGTGTGCCAACCTGTTCGACGATAGCCACAGCCTCCATTGACTGTCCGTACAAGCGTGAAACACGTGTTCGCACACGCACAAATATAATTAGCCGGACATTTTTGCGGAGACCGAGGCGATACAATGTTCGTTCGCCTCTTTCACTTCGCGACACGCATACCACAATTGTATTTGCCCTCGGTGGTACTATTCAAGCGAATCAAACGTGTTCTGGTTTTGTGTACAGTTTCCATAGTCCTTAATGCGATCAACAGTCCGGCCGTTGATACGTCATTCGGTTTTCTCGGAACGAAAACGTCCAGTTCGATTTGAAATTCGTGCAGCTGACTTTCACGATCCATTGCTCTCTTCTCTAGGGCGTTGACTCTTTCCTATTATTCTCCGCCGTTTGTTTTTCCCAATTTTTCCTCTTTCTTCTTTTTTTTTTTTTGATTTTTGTTTTTTTGGTTTCAGTCAAATTCTGAATTAATAAGCGGTATAAATTAGGCAAGTAGAACAAGTTTATTACGGAGAATTCTTTTACGTATTTCTAAATGTTTTTAGGCTCAGAAATGTGTAGATTCTTACATTATAGTTCAATTTTATACGCAGTTTTGTCAAATTGAATATCTTACCATTCATTTACCAAAAACGATTGTGAAATTCTCTATTAAGAAATATAAATGTCTTATACAGAAACGAGATAAATACAAATTACGCGGAGAATTTTGTTACGTATTTCTAAGTGTTTTAAGATTTAGAAAGGTATAGATTCTTCCATTATCCACGATTTATCAATTTTATCCACGATTTTCTCAAATTAAGTAGTTCACCAGTAATAACTATATGAAATATAAAATTATCAAACCTTTGTTTCCCACATTTTATACCATTGGCGAAACTAATATTCGTCAAACTGTTATTCCTGCATCACTCGATAAATAGTAGTCTCATAACGCTCTCTGTGACACAGGATTTCAGAAAATAAAGTACACCACGTTTCATTTAAATTTTATCTTTATTTACAAAGGTATTGCACAATAAAAAATCGTGAAAAAACGAATAACAATTCAATCTTATTTTTTGTTACAAGGTGAGACTCAATAGTGAATCGAGATGGGACATTTTTAATCTCACTGTTCCCCAAAGAGTTAACCCTTACTCACCTCAAAACCAATACTTCTACATTTCTTTGAACCACGAAATAGCCTATAGTAAGACCTCAGAGAACCATGGAATAATACCAGAAATACCCGATGGTCTCTGAACGTTTCTTCATTGAGAATTACCATTGACTAAATCTAATCCGGAGATATTGACCAATCCATACTCTCCGTTGAGGAGGAACAAACAGGCCGCACACGACGGTCCTGAACGTTCATAACAATGGTCATTTTCGCGGCGAATTACACAGAGTTACAGGAGGTAGGTACACAATGTTTGCCCTGAGAGAAAAGGAACCCCCGGCGAGCGAGGGAGACGGTAGATACGAGGTGGTACACGATTGAAGGAGTAAGAAGGAGAGAAAGACGAGGCAGGAATAGCGGTAGCAAGGGAAGACGAGGACGAAGGGAGCCGAAGGGAGACGAAAGGGAAGCTGGGAGACGTAGAGTGAGTTTCTCGAGCCGAGAAGGTATCGGCCGGGGCAGGAAGAGAGCCAGGCCGTGGAGACGGCGACAAAATGGAAGAGAGAAAGGGCGAGAAGGAAGGAGGAGAGGACGGAGGCCGAAGAGAGACAGGGCGAGGTGTACGTAGTCAGAGGAAAGAAAGGAAGAAAGAAAGGGGGAAAGAAGGACGAGGAGAGAAAGAAAGAGGAGCCGAGAAGGAAAAGGCGATGGCGGCAGGCGGAGGAGGGAAGAGGAGGACCGTTTGTCGGACATACCTTGGGGCCACCCTGGCGTCTAATTGCGTGTAATGCACTCCCGACTTGCCAGGCCTCGAGTTGCCGCCAGAGGAGAGTCGAGCGAAAAACTCGGGTCGCGCAACGGCAAAACCCTGGCGATCGCGAGGACGCGGTGCTATGTCCGGCACGCTCGGACCCACACGACGAAGATGACCGGGACACGAGGTGCTGCTTGACGAGGACGGTGAAGACCACCTTCTCCAGGACGTCGATCTCCACGTGCACGGGAATATCGTGTCTTTTCCGCTCGGCCCGCGTCCTGGTCCATCGGAATCTCACCACCACCTTCTAACTGCTAAAATGAAGACGTGTTCTTTGCCGGGTTCGAACCACCTGCGAATATTTCATTCTTCGGTATAGATCACGCCGCTTTTACGAATCTTCAACTTTCCATCTGTACCCAATGGGATACCTTTGGGTGAGACGTTCGGTGTCGGCGAAGTTTGAAGTTTACCCAAACGAAAGCTTAAATAAGTTCGAACTGCGTTTGAACTAAGATTCGAGGATTACTTCGGAACTGTTAGGTATGGTGATATAACAATTGTTACGATAGAATAGAGGTACTTCAACAAAGAATTAAAATATCGTTGTTTACAGTGAAATTTTAGTATCATTGAATTTCATGCTTGATCAATTGATGAAAAGAACGAAATTGGAAAATACACTATTCAAAAATGATTTAACCCTTTGCAGTAATTTTAAATTTGATATATCAATTAATATCGATCTCAAAAGGGTTAAAAGTAATTTTAAAATATCACGTTGTGATTCCTATGATATTAAGTAACTTAAAAATACCGGTTCCAGTTAAATAATAAAACAATATTTGAGAAATTTCGTCGTTTACATTTTACAAATCGCATTATTTTATTTCCAAATGAAATTTCTCTTATTCTTACCTCGACGCGATAACAACTAGCGCCACGAGGCAGTAACGAGTTCCTCTCGGTCCAGTGACAAAGGTAAGGCTTCCCATTGAAAACCTATTATGACAAAATAGACACAAGCTTAAAACCCCAATCAATTATTCTGCAACGATCTTTTAAAAATTTTTCAACCTCCATCTTCCCTGCTATCAAACTCTCGTCCGTCGATTTGCCCAAAGAGTACACTGCTTCTGCTGGCCGCAAAAGGATTAAGGAAGTACCTTGAACGCCGGGAAGCAAGTATCCATGCGAGTCACGTGAAACGGTCATCCGGGCTAATTTGATCTCCTACCCTATCGCGTCTCAGAGTGTTTGGACGAGTCTGAAGGTCCGATTTGAAAATCAGTTTAAAAGAGGTCGTTTGGATCCCGAAGGCGGCGTCCTTTAATCGCGGGACGATCTCTCTCCTCGAGGTCTTCCAAAGAACCAGTGGGGAGTCATTCGGTGGGGCGAGAGGCCTCTACGACGATCATTTAGCGTAGCTAAGATCTGTCGGTAGAGGTTTTTTGTCGCGACAGCTTATTATGAATAATGATTTATATCTGGCCTGCCGGGGTGTTCCTCTCTATCGAGTGAACGAGCCGCGCCACAGGGTCGAAATAAAGACGGATCGAAGGGGGTCGTGGTGGTGCAAGGGAGACCGACCGAGGGGTTAATAACGGTCGCGTGTTGTAATACCTGCCATTATCCACAAACCAACCGCCTAATAAGCTACCTGCTAATAATACACGGCGACGCGGCACACACGATCACGTGCGTGATCTTTTTACTTCGCTCCCCTCGAATTTTTGTCATTGCGATACCTAATCACCGGTACGATAGTTCAACTCGATCGATCGCGATACAAACGTCCCACGGCAGACGTAATTGACGATTATGGGAGATGTATCGAAGACAAAGTGAGGTTCGCGGAATAACGGAAGCACGGTGCGAGTAGGTACACGAGGCTTCCGCACACCATGGATGTTATTGACGATAATACTTGTAGGAAAGTGTAATCGTAAATTAGAGTGATCTCAGATGTCTTTCTCTCTGTGACATGTCTGTTATCTCGGCTACCTATCGTTTTCGTTGTGTGAATACATATACCCGCAATTCTCCACAGTACCGGAAGACGCTTAATACCGGATACTCGCGATAATTCTTAAAAAATGAACAATCGGTAACGTTATCAATCGCAGCGTTGGAAGGAAAGACGAAACAAAAGATGAAAACCGTGTTTGCACGAGCAAATTATCTGGTCCGTGTCGCACCAGACGCGAAAGAAATTACATCGTGCAAAGATCCAAGTGTCGTTCATGCCAAACTGCAGCAGATAATGACACGCGATTTATTATACGTTTTAGTAAGTATAGTTTTACTGTATAAGTTTTCCGTGTATAATATATTGGTTTTTACATAAATGCTTGTTTTTAAGTACCTCGCTGTTCCCCAATTTTCAACCAAAAATTATTCCCTATTATT
>NIJG01000335.1:106408-126486 GCA_002201625.1 Euglossa dilemma
CAAGTAAAGAACCCACTACCAAGCCATACACTACTAAAACTAATTTAATATTTCCTACCATAACCTTACCAAAATAAAATTATACATCACCCATTATTTTCAATCCTCTAAATATAAATAATCATACCCTCGTACAATTTTAACCATCACTATAATCCTACCAAATTAACACCACAGTAATTCTTCCACCTCGAACATCAACATCTTTACTCTCATATTATTTTAAACCAAAGCCACCTACAACAGCAGCTAAGAAGTTTGTCTACTCTCTTCATCCTCAATCTTTTCATATTCTTCTACTCTCTCCGTTCTTTGTTATGCACCCATCAGATGATCCGCCATTTTGTCGCGATGTTGTAATAATAATGGCTACCTGTTGTACATTTCCAGTAAGCCCGCCACTGGAAAAGTATGGGCTGCACTTCGAAGGATCAATAGTCCTCGAATCCTCCAACTCCGTCTGCTCGGCATCGTCTTGGAATACGTTCAACGCGTAACAGAGAACCATAAGCGAGAGAAACTGGAAACTCTCGGCTGCCTCATCCTCGAGGTCTCTCTAATCTTTGCCCGTAGACCGTTTGGTAGAGATAGAGCTGGTTTAGGCTGGCGCATAGCTCGATACTCTCGAGGGAAGGATAACGCAGACTCGAGCGACCAGGACAATTCCAAATCTGCCTTGCCAGTATCCTGGTCCAGGTACTGATCTGTTGGAGGCTGATGGGGCGTGGCACAAGGAGATGCGAGTTCTGCCATTGGCTCGTACCTGTTAAACCATTCACTGACACAATTACTCTCTCCACTACAGCGATTGTGTATGTTCATCGATCGCCTTCCAGACGAATTGAAAAATCAAGTAATAGGTTCTTGCAGCTGAGCACTCGACAATATCGGGTGCTATGGGAATTTTATGTTAGAACAAAGCAATTTTCTCACAATTACTCTCTCCACTACAGCGATTGTGTATGTTCATCGATCGCCTTCCAGACGAATTGAAAAATCAAGTAATAGGTTCTTGCAGCTGAGCAATCGACAATATCGGGTGCTATGGGAATTTTATGTTAGAACAAAGCAATTTTCTGACAATTTTTTTTTTACCTTTAGTGAGATAGGATCGACGAAACTGTTTTGCATTTAGTATCTTGTTTTTTTATTTCTTTGGTGGAGTGTATGTTGTTCCATTAGGTGGTGATGGAATTGAATGGTTTGTTTCTAGGAAAACAAAATTAGGGATTTTTATGAGATTCGAATAGGGATATGTTTTTTTCAAGTTCGCGGTTTTTTTCGTTTTCAGTTGGTTTTCAATTATGTTGTAAATAATCTACTTATGTCTGTATATTATTAGCAGAATATTTAGTTGTTTATAGAATTGAATAAAATAGTAATTGTTTGTATATCATTTGTGTGATTATTAGTAGTTCCATTAAACCGATAAAAAATTATGAAATGCATTTATATATATGAATTAAAAATTTTTATCTATTTGTACTTGTTAGTACCTATTTAATACTTTTTGGCTATTTTGTAAATCAAATAGAAAATTAATCGCTTTAAAATTATTAAGAAGAAACGTAATCTATATTTAAATTTTGGATCAATGTACAAATATAGTACTTTCAAAAAATGAATCTAGCAAATATAAAATTTATTATCTTTAACATTCAGTTGCAAGTATTCATGCAAAAACGATTATTTTAGAACTAAGGGAACGATACACACGAACTTTGAAAAAACTTTCTTTCTTAAATTTAGAGTAATTGTCAGGAATATTAAATACCAAAATTGTTCTTAATTTGGAAAGATGATAATGGTCGTAAGAGATAAGATATAAAAGAATCATAACAAAATTTTCAATTATCTATAATTTAAAATTTCACTGAAATCTCAATGTAAAGTCATTACAAGATATAAAATATATTTAATTTGGAGTAATTGAAACAGATAGAAGATACGTAAATGATAAAAAATTATTCGGGCTTAATTGCGGATAATTAGAGATAACATATACTCGTACTCCAAAAAAAAAATTATTTTTCTCAATTTAAAATAATCAGCAGATAATATAGGGAAAAAATCACAACAAAATTTGGAATTATCTATAATCAAAAACTTTTCTAGCTTGAAATAACAGACCACTTTCACACCAAATAAATAAACATCTATAAACTAACCAGAAACAAATTACACAGCGAACTCTGCGTTATGTAATATAGATAGAGTTACATAAAGCAAATATGAACATACCACTTCAGTATATACTTGCATGCATGCACCTATAAGTACTTTATCTTTAACCTTAACTGGCTATAAGCAACTATGGTCACTGAACTTTCCCATAACGTAAAACCATTCGCACACATACCAGAAAATTACGCGAACTCGCTAACAATCGCTTAAAACCAATTACCGATTAATTACAGTTACCAAATAATTCGCTTCCCGTAAATTCGCATTAATTTTCTAATATGTTTATGAAAAAGTTATGTTCAACGCCATCGTTAATACGTGAATACGCGAGTGTGTACACATAGCGAATGAAATGGAGAAAATAAAAGGTATATGAAGACAACATCTATGTACTTACGTATCTCTTCAGTGCACGTTTAACTTTTGAAAGGAATTCGTTCTACGTAACCAATACGAGAATGAAATCGTGGAAGGCACAGCCTGGTTCCACGTAAAGTGTCGTCAATTCCAGCAAATCATGAAAATTCATAGGGATCGCTTCCAGGGAACGAGTTACGAGGCAACCTGGTAGTTTTTCCACGAACCAGCTCAACTGAAAGAATCAAAGGCAAACCTGCTTTTCAATTATTAGAACGGACTTCGAAGACATGAACGAAACGCGTTAAGGTATTCGATCGGAATTACTATATAGGTACGAATCGTGTTATTTTCATGTTATTGCTCTCCGTTATAATTTATGTGTCGTCGTTACATTAATTTGAATAATTGTTGTCGATGTATCACAACATAATTTATGCAAATTGCATTACGCCGCGTTATATATAAAAATCACTAATATAATAAAATGATTTTCTAAATTAATTTAGATTATGATAGAGATTAAATTTTATACTGAAACAGATTATAATATAGTGAAAATACAATAGAGATAATGACAAAAATAAATTTATGCAATTTAAAATTAGTTATGAAATCCAGTTTATAAAAATTATTATACCATCTTCATATATTTAATTGCATAATGTAAAAATTGAATGACAGATATGAATTATATAAAAATTAATATGTAGTATCTAAATAAAAAATGTCTAATTAACCGTTGCACAATTGTATAATATAACGATTTATTGGAAACTTACAATTTTTTAGCAGTTTATAATAAGAATGTATGTTTTACACAGATTTAAAATATTAACATGTATCAATTATAATAATTATATTATTATAATAGTGCAACGTTTACTACTATCTGTTAAATGTCAAATCTGATCAATAGTTAATAAATAATTGCAAATAATGATAGACTGACAAAAACAATAAAGTCATAAAATATAATGTGTTCCTCCATAATTAAGATGATATCTTAATAAAATAAAGAGGATGTAATCATAATATATTACGTATCGGGTATGAGTAATGTGAATCTGAGATATGAATTTTTTCTACATTGTTGAATAAACATAATCATCATTGCAAGTAATCATAAACCATTATAGATATTTACATTAATACGCACGTTAATAATTATGACGCAATTAGTACAAATTATTTGAAAAAAAAGAGAGAGAAATAAATTAACGTGATAAATGGTTTTAATTATCTTTCGTCTCGATGTACGTCACAGTTGACACGTGTATAATCATTATTTAAAATCGACATGTGTGCACAATTATACTTTTTTATTAAACTTATTTTCTAAATGTACTTAAATGTTAAATATAACTATGAGATTTACTTCGCATAAATCTTGTTTCTCAAAAGTAATATTTCTTACATTGTATCTAACAATGCATTTTCTAGTCTTGTCCAATAATAATTTACCCGCAATATCGCAAGATTTAATACTGCTATTATCCAGAAAATTGAACATAATGATTATGAGTTTCTTACGTTTATACATTTGATAGCTTTTCAGGATTTTCCTAAATGAGGACTTTAAATAGTAATTTCCTGAATTGCATCAAGCGGAACACTCTGGACAATAATTTTATTGCTGATATTTACATCCTGCGGGATTTCACGATATTCTTATCATTTTTGATTAAGAATCAATCTTATACATCGAGGAAATAGTTAGGAATATCATTTCCTTAGCACAGAATTACATATTTTTTTCTAATAGAAGTTTAAAGAGGTTGTTATAAAATTGATATGCACAGTTTCTTCAATATTTTTAAAATATTGTAAAACAGATAGGCAAAGATTTGTAAATCAAAATGGAAATATTAATACGCTATATTACAAATTAGATATTGTAAAGCTGATATACGAAAATTTGTAAATCTTATTATATGTATTAACAGGTTAATATAATAGCGTAACTGTATAATAGATAACCAAATAGATAGAAAAAGCGAGTAAAAATTTATATTCGAAAATAATTTGTTTAGAAATTATAAGAAAGCCATCGTGAATCATTTGATAACATTTAACAGGGTAACATGTGGACTGTATATCTCATCTTTACAGTTTAGAAATCTATTTTCTTCGTCTATTTTTTTTATCTAAATTAGAGGATCTGTTGAAATCATGTAATTTAAAGCTTTGCAAAGTCATATCTCTAATAACTGACAACGATGATAATCATTTGTTGACCAACCAGTAACACTAATGAGCCATAAATGCGAGAAATGTTGCACAACGTTGGCTAACAAACAAAAAATCTTTAATTATTGATAACACCTAAATAAATCATTTTTTAGATAACATTTATATAAACAACTTTTTATTTAACCTCGCAAGCACTTTGTATTGATTTTTAAACATTTTCAAGCAATATTATTATAACATTACAATCATAATAAATTCTAATTAATTAAGTTAAAAAACATGTAATATCAAACATAACTAATGGATTTTATGAAGCATACATTTTTTTATTACAATTTTCACGAAAATAGCTAATATAAGGAATTAAAATATTATATTCCATAATTTAGATTTTAATTGCACGAATTTTTATGATTCTACGAGGTTGACGTATATATATGTTGCTAATCTTATTAATACGGTGTATTATAAATATGTTTCTCCCTTTCGCCTACGAATTTCTAGATATCTTCAAGTTCCTAATAATAGATAGACATACAATCAGGCGTAACAGTTTAATTTTAAACGAACTCATGGAACCCAGGAAGTACAAGAATAAACAAAGTGATCGATTAGGTTCAGAAATAAAATGAAAAATTTTAAGATATACCAAATAAAGTAAAATATTCGCAATTATTTCAATACTTTCGCTGTAACGTTGCGAATTAAAATACTGGTATTAATATGAAATTATCTCTCTCGTATGTTTAAAACATGATAATTCCTTCATGACGAAGCATTAGTAAATGAATATCGAACTAGTATTACCATATCAACGTCTAATTAAATAAAAAGTGATATCCATTAACACTACTCGGTGGAATTTCCTTAACAAATGTTTTCAGCCTAGCTAGTAAGCAGCTTGCTCAGCGATGGTTATGTAAGTCTTTGTTTTACACCAACTTCTAATTAATATTTAGATAAGGTTCTGGCCCATGCGATTAACGAAATTTATATTAAAAACAGCAAATATGTATTGTATTAAAGCCGTATGTGTGACGGGTTTATAATGTCAATAGTGTTTACGTCAGTAATGACGTAAGATCACAATATACAGAACACAACATAACACGATGTATATATACAACAATAATACAAAGTTTAACGACCACTACACAAACATAAATACATACGTATATTATCTAAGACTTGGCTTTGCTGTCACAATTCAATTTCTCAAATCATTCTCTATTAATACAATTAACCGTTAGTCACCATTTATAATTTGGAAACACGTGGAATTACAATAATACTCTCTTCCACCGAAAATAAATTTCTCGCGTGTAACCACGCATTCTTGCGAAAACATCTTCGAAACAATTTCCCGAATACGTTACCAACGCGCAAAATTCCTACGAAATATCAACATAGCCCATGCTTTTAATTATAAACGTGACGAAGTTGCCTCTCTTCTGAAAATCGTTCTAAACCGAAAATGAAATAACTCAAGCTATTCCACCTGCTTAACTCGAGCAATCGCATAAAAACAACGCTCAATTTTGCGACGTGTCAATTACGATCCATAATTGAATAACGATGTTAGAATCCAGTCAGGTTGTCGAAAAAATATTCAGTCACGATACAACACGTTCTAAACCACGATATTAAATTAGGTTTATGAGTAAAGTGATTGAGTTATTTATCTAACAATCTGATTCGCTTAAGAAAGTATAAGAGAATAATAAACGGTTACAAGATATATAAATTTGTCTCGCACAATCTCTCATTACTACACGACTAGTAACTACTACTACTACATTACTACACGATGAAGGACAGTTTGTTACTAAACTAACATCATAGTTAAATAACATTCTAGATAATTCGTTCACACGTTCAAAAATACACACACATCGACACTTGTGCCATCGTTCGTCTTCACACACTCGCATTTGTTAGTAATGGATTTATTGAAATATAATAAATATTTATTTTAACACGTCTATTTTCAATGATCTTTCAATTGCAACTAACATATCCATTTACTATCTCATTTCTTCTTTTTCTTTCATAAATTACTTACACATATATATAAAGCGTGATGTGCTTTATTTACTACACGCATACTCGTTCTTTCATAACATTTTAAATTCGCTAATACTGATTTTCTATGCACACTAGTCCAACTCAAACATCGCTCTTTTATTGCATCGATTTATATAAATATATCGTAGAAAATTTTCAATAATTTTCTTTCGTCTTGGCGTATAGAAAGAATATGGGATTTGAGCGGTGGCTTGAGACACCGGAAAGGAACAAGATAAAATGAAAACAATTAAAGGAATTAATAGAACCTTCACTAATAGAACTTTCATCAATAGAACTTTTTAATAGAACGAAATTTAATTCTTTAACGCGTGGGAACACAAAAACGCTTCTTCGAATGTGACGTCGATATTCTCGAATCTCTCAAATCCCTCAGATCTCATAAAGTGCCTCTTTTAAAACCATTAACGTTTATTTCCAAAAAAAACAACATTTGTTTATCAGTAACTATCGCGTTATCGATTTCTAGATTTCCTTTCAGAAAATAATCCCAGTTGGCCTTGGCCTTCCGAAAAACAGTACTCTACAATATATTAACACATTGCATAAATCGTTCTGCTCCAGAAACATTTTACACGATGCATATATGTACTTTCTTAATTCTCGTTCAAGTTATAAACTCGTTTCCTTGAAAATTAAAACGTGAACTTTGTTATCCTGATAACGCAACAAGAAGATCTATTTTTAATTCTTTAAATCATCGATGGAGTCGAAGAAATCTGAAAACGAGACTTGGCTGAAGACGAGATATCTCGTCATCGAGTCATACGCAATGCGTTAAAATCTACGTTTACCACAACAGCTCTTAAAACGAAATTCGCATGGATATGGTGAAAAATCGATGGAAAGAGGGCCAAGAAAGCTCAATGGTTCCACCGGGGAGAGGCTTATGCTGGATTTACATGGAAGTACATAACATACGCAACGCCCGCGCACTAATTTCCATGCAAATAAAGGTCGCCAACGAGAGAGCGCAGACGCCCCACTCTCACGCGATTCTGAACACGGTCGCGGGCACGTATCTACATAGAGCGCGCGGAGGAGGCACCTATGTATACGCTGGTACCAATACCGACGCTAACTTAGACCGATATGCACGACCGCCTTGTTCTCCGCGATCTCTCACCACGGCAGTCCGTTCCTAGCATCGTCCGCAACTCGGCCACGCGTGCTTCTCTCAAATTTTCCGGCAAACCGGAAGCCGCGACGCGACACGTGCCCCGCGCCGCTTCGATCAGCGAGCTTTTCGCTCAGCCGGATATCCCGTGAGGTAGGACGCGACGAGCCCAAGTGATCAGCCATTTAACCGGCTTAGTGTGTCGTTTGCGCTTCTGGCACCGTTATCCCGTCCTTGAAAAGATACCAGTCTCGCCACGGGTATCTAGACGTCCACCAAGAAGCCGCAGTACACGCGCGGAATCGTCGGATTCCATCGATCCGATCGATCTTTGGATCGTTGCTCGGGGACCTCGCAGGGAAATCTTTCTGGACGATCGACGTTTCGTCGGTGTTTCGTGCCAGTTCGATCTCGAGGAATCTTCTGGGCTTCTGGTCAATTGGGTATGTTGTCTGTCATATTCGGTTTTATTGGCTTGGCTGAATTTATCCTTCGCGGAGAGTCTGCTGCGATTGAGAGCCGTTTGCGAGGCTCTTTCGTAACGATTTTACATATGTTTCCTTCGTTGCTTCGCGTTCCATCGATTCCTTCGTCGTGATCTCACGACGTACAGTTTAATAACAATTTTGGAATCGTGTTCGAGAAGGTTATTACTAGGAATAGTAAATATATTTCGTCTTCGAAGGAATGCGAGCGTGAAATTTTAAGGTTGAACACGTTCGACGTTTAATTGAAATTAATAGTAATCAACGTAACGATTCGACGAATCACGAGAATGGAGGAACGTGAATAAATTAAAATCTCAGGCATTGGTTTATTTATTTTTTCGTAGGTAACACAGTGAGCTATCATAAACTATACGATCTTTGTTTAATTCTTTCTTCTGTGGATTATCTGTAGATTATACTAGTGTAAGCAATATGGATAAACACTTCCTGGTAGATAGCGTTGTTTTTAGATCGTAGTTATATACGTGTATCGTATTCTCGTAATCGTATAACGCGTTTGAAAACAGCTGGTTCACGTCGAATTTTACAAGCGTAAAGGTGAATATATATATAATATACATCGTTGTACAAGCGTAAACGATGGAGACAGATGCTTTCCTGGTAAGTGGCGTTGTTTTTAGACCAAGACAGATTTTCTCGCACGTTTGAAAAACCNGAAATTTTAAGATTGAACACGTTCGACGTTTAATTGAAATTAATAGTAATCAATGTAACGATTCGACGAATCGCGAGAATGGAGGAACGTGAATATATATATAATATATATCGTTGTACAAGCGTAAACGATGGAGACAGATGCTTTCCTGGTAAGTGGCGTTGTTTTTAGACCAAGACAGATTTTCTCGCACGTTTGAAAAACCTGCTCGCAGCTAGTTCACACCGAACGGCCACGCAACAGATATTAATAGTCTGTACCTCGTTATCGAAATTCCTGAACTAGAAAATCGTCAAACAGACTGCGACTCCATTCTTCGTGGAGCAGCGTAATAATTATTGCTACGTGGACAGTGTAACTGCAACGGTGTGAAGGTATTATGTAAGAGAAAGTCCTTGACAGCCGGCCGCAAATAACCTCAACTTCCCTCTACGATCGTCACGTTACGTATCGTAAAATCGAATTTATCAGCACGAGCCATCAATTGAGCTAGATTTCCTCACGATAAGCTATCGTTCTAGACAGCGAACGAACGAGTCATCGATCGTATAATAACACCATTTTCGTGACTATCTGCCAACAGGTATCACGCGAGGTTTCTGTCGTAACACGTGACGCAGAACAATCGAACGTGTAGGAATATTTTAAACGTGTGGGTTTTAAGTAGCTGTTGTGTCGTCATAGATTTTCATTCCGGCCGTTGTACCGTAAATTTAACGACAGAGACATAATCGTTGTGTGTCTTAACATTTTTTACGTAATTGTATCGATTAAATACAATTTTTTAAACGCTCGAAAAAACAAATATTCTGTGATTTTTAAGTTCTCTTTTAGAGTTACTAGACTATCACTTCCGAATTTTTGTTTCAGAAATTAATTAAGATTTCTTGGTTTTCAGAGGCTTGATCTAACACTTTTGAGTTGCCTGATTTTCAAAATTTGTAGACTCTCCGATTTTCAGGTATTTCCTTGGAACGTTTAGTATTTTTAATTGTTAAATTCTTCCGATTTTGATTACGATTTGTAAATCTTCGTTTGAAAATCGCGGAGTCTCTGATTGTCGGTAATTATCTCTCGTTTCGTAAAGGAATAAGTTTGTTTACCAGTAATAAATTTGAAATACAGGTTTCTAAAATGGTGTATCGTTGTTATGCTTGCGCGAGACTCTGCTTCCAAGCGAGCGCCACAAAAGAGACTTTTATTGTGCTAATAAAAATGGCCTAAATACCAACTTTAAATGAGATACAGCAATTAAGGATGGAGGTCTGTTTTTGTGGCACTTTTACAACGTTTCGTTCTGCACATTCAACCGTACCGAATTGATATTTGTGTAGAATAATTACACGTGTGGCATACGTATCACAGCTTTGAGAACTGCGAAGTTACCTGCCATTCTATACTTTGTAGAATTATCGACCGTTGAAGAATCGTAGAACTTACCACCTGCAACGTGGTTTGATGTAGAGTGTTTTGAAATAGATTATTTTGCAATAATCTTGTAACAGATCTCGTTCTTATCGTGATACGTCTAATTGTTAATTTATATGGCAACAGTTGATGGCATAAATGCTATTACGAATTTATGTTAAACATTTATTTAATTTATTTCTTTATTTTGATGCCACTTTTTGTGGCATAAATTGATGAAAACTTCCTTTGAACGTGTGATACACAAATGTCTCTTCAGAAGTTAGAACATAAATAAAAGATGTCGCAATTTACCCGTTGATTAGATTGCTAGGAAAAAATTCATTCAATCTTTCAAAAAAATGACACATAAAAATATGATGAATGGAATTATTATGAGATCACGTTTGTAATTGCTTCTTCAGAAGCATGACGTCCATTCGTAAAGATTCTACTACATTTTATGAATATCTTTTACACGAATTCACATAAAAGACAAATCTTTATTTTAAAGTATTGAAATTATTTAATAGATCAGTTGCATAAAAATATATGTAACTAGAATCAATTATAAATTCATAACTCTGAAAACAAAACAAAAAATATTTATAACGATTAATTTTTAATTTTACATCACGTTGCGTACAAATAATTTATATTTAATATTTACGATAGTTTCATTCGCAGTAATTATTAATTTTAAATTCTGTGTATAATTAATTTTCTATATCGAATTTGTTACTAGAATTCAATTAACCAGTGCTAATTCTTATTCTTTCCTTACCTGTTACTGGCATAAACAGCATAACCTTGAGTTGAAGTAACGCTCACAAACAACAGGTTTACATTTACGCTTAAAATCTCCGCAGAAGATCAATCTTTTAACAATGAGCATTAAACGACTTCCATTGAGAAATTGTAGGGAAACAAGCCTACTGAATGCCTATAGTATCGTGTCGTGTTTACTGTTCATTTTATTTCATTACTGTTATTATTCTAATCACGATGGAACTGAATACATGTACAATATTCGAAGGTATACGAATTTAAAGCTAGTTCTATAAACTATAAAATTATTATATCATATCGAAATTTTTTTAATAATTTAGACACGTGATTTAGAATATACCGATAATTTTTAACAATATATAAATCGAATTATAAACATTTCAGTTTAACTTCTATGAAAAGACGTGTTCTAATTAAAGGAATATTAACAAAAATGTAAACAAATATTTCCATTATATAAATGCAATAATTAAAACAAGATTCGAAGGATTGTATTTATTAATTAATTATTGAATATTAATTTGGCCAACTAGAAGTCCAATTTAATACAATCTTTATAAAATTTCAGTTCTTTATTTTTATTAGCGCAATTAAGTGTAGTATAATAAAACATTATAATATATAAAGTAGTTTCACTAAAATCATTCGAAACGAGTTAAATAATATACCTTCAACATTTCTACATGTTCACAATGTTTCACGGTGTAGTACGACTATCTGCTGATAAGAATAATATTAAATAAGAGTCTTTAAACGTACAAAAACTCGTGAGTAGTCATAGCGTAACTCTTCATGCGTCTTATAAAGCCTTTTACGTAATACACAAATGAATATTCTCACGTAATAATTGATTGAATGTAATTTAAAAAATTTGCAGTACCGATAATTTTACAATAAACAATTATTCAATCGACGTAGTTTTATTCCTCAAATATACTCGATGCACGTAAGCATCGATAGATTAATCATTACTAAAAAAATTAATTTTGCAACTTCGTTTCTAAAATTTGAAAAAAAGAAATTATTTTAAAAAACAACAAATCTCGCGTGTGAACGATATAACAATAACAAATACCGCAAAGAGTTATCCCCATACCCGTTTGGAACTCATGCACTCAACATGATTGCGAAAATTGGCACAAACTCTTTTAAAGGTCGACGCCAAGTCTGAAATCGATAAGTCGAGCCTGACGCAGTTACGTTAGTTGTCTCAGTTGTTGAGCTGCACTTTAATTTCAGTTTTGCTACCGACCAACCACGGAAATATCCTTTTCAATTTGTGTATGGTTCTAAAATGTTATGCAAAATGTGTCGTATTATATCGTCACTCGAAAGATGTACGTAAAAGGCCTTCCCCTCGGTGACTTCTCGACTTTCCAAAAGGTAATAAACCATCTGCAATGGCTACTATACTTGTTAATCTATTATGCACGTTTTGAAATTTTGCAGACAGTAAAATATTTTTTCGTTAAATTACTCTTTTCATATATTATACTACGTTGTATATTATAGTGTGTCATTTCGTTGCGAACTAAGAAAACATATGTAGTATCCTGTCTTATGTCATTTCATTCGACGATCTGAGATTCTTTGCAAAGTAAACAGCAACGGTATTTGAAAGCGAAGCAAAATAAACTAATATCTGAATTTCATTCTTAACATTCACGTTCTACTTTAAGACAGTAGTAATTTCAAAACTGAATGAATTTTTCTGTTGAAAAAATCCAGATGATCGAAAACACATTTCTATTACGAAGAAATTCGATACATTTTTTTCTTTTTTTTTTTCCATAGTTCGATACCTATTTCTATAGATAAACTAATTGTTATATATCTTGGCTTCAATCTGGGCTTTCGTTTTATTTAACTGTTTGCGTTTTCTGTTTGTGGTAGTTGGCAACGTTAGACTTAACCTTTAGAAATTCGTTAAATTATCTATTATCGAAGCGATGCATCATGGTACTCGTATTTTATATTTATAGAATTTGTGTATAATTACAGGCAGGTTATTACCTTTAACGAATAAACAATATTTTAATTTTGTTTTCTTTCCTAGTAAAACGTCTAGGATAGCTTCAGGTTGATATATGTACACTAACACATGTCACGTGTGTACACAATCACGTGATGTTTTTTCCACAGTCGATACAGAAGAATCAGTCAATCGGTAAAGAAGTTCACTATAGTTCAAATTACGTGCACTATCATTTATGCTAATATGCGTACCTTCTGACATAGTATTTGAATCACTATTTCTGTGTAGGTATACAAGCGGGTTAATCATTTCTTCTACAGATGTCTCCATACATGCGATTAATGACTAAATTACTTTTCCTTTTCATTTATATTTCAAATTACGCAGTAATGTTTATTGACATTATTATATTATAGTTCTTACATTATTAATCTGTTACCACTTATAGTTAAATTTTTATATTAAATTTGTAAAAATATTAATTTTTATGCAAACTGAGTACATTATACATGATTCTAATTTTAGAAAGTAATTTAGTATAAATAAAATTACGTTGAATAGATTATTGAACTAGCCTACATTTCTTTATATTTGTTTATTACTTCATTTCAAAATTAATCGTCATTTATTTGTTTACTTATTGTTAAAACTTATTATTTTTCATTTACTTAACACAATTGATTTTAGATAGGATTGATATTTTACTTTAAATTAATTAAGTTCAATACTAATAAATTACTTTTCTGAAATGGAAATATTTTATTACGTTAGATACGTAATTCACGTATTCTCATTAATATGTGACATATGATAATATATTTTCATACCTAAATAGAGATCGTTTCTAGTGCTTATTTTTATCATTAAAATGCAGTAAGAATCCAATTTCATGGACTGAAGAATTTTTATATCACTCGTACTTTTCTATCGAATTATTACTAAATAATAAAGCATTTTCTATTTTAAAATTATTCGTCCAGATAAGTTTATCGCCAGGAAATATGTAGCGGATCATTTCAAACGACTGCTCTTTTCTGTTTTACCACTATGCTGGCTACGAGACACGTGTACCGCAGGATACCGGGGTAACAGGATAACAGTATACCGAAAGATACTGGGCGTTCCGTGACGAAATTCAAGCGAGTATTTGTATTTTGTTCACGGAGATGTAATACGAGAAATAAAGCAGGACATTAAAAGAAACTAACCATCGCGTAAACTCGCGCGACAAGTTTCGTTCACACGACACTGACAACCTTTCATCAAGTTCAATGTGGAATTAAAAATGTCTAAACTCTCGTACGTGCCTTTCCGCTTTGTTTTTCGATACGGACAGTCGTGGTTTCCTTACTTCGCGATTTTCTTGCAAAAATTCTCGGTAAGTTATCACGGAAGCGATTTAATTTCTTTTAACAAAGGGTATCCTTATCTGTAACGTAACGTATTATTTCGTATGTTTATTTTCCAACGTCTATCCAGGAACTTCCTCTTCTCCCACTGTGCCAGAGAAAATCAAGTGAATCATGCGGTAGAAACGCGCGTATCGCGTAAATTCCTTTCGCATTTGCTTGTCATCGAGCAGGGCGTGGAAATCTGCCTGCGAATTGTTCGGAACGCGTAAATGGCATATACTTTTCTGGGCAACTGAGAGACTGTGGAAAATATAAATAGTCACCTAAGCAGACCTTGAACCATGGAAACAGGTTGTACAATATATATTACAATATAAACTGTATATAAACAGTGCTATTACTTAATCAAATTGCTGGTGACTTCATCTTAGCATATCTGCACTCTTGAATAATTCTGCGTTTGAAGTGTCTTTAGTTTCATATCCTGTATAAATAAGATCTTAATCATTCTTTTCAACGGTATGCTTTGCGATTAGTGCATCAAAATTTTTGACGTGTCATTTTTTACTATCCATTGATTCATATCGGTTGCATATTACTATGCACATACGAATCTTATATTTTTCACGTGTTTCTGTCGTCCATTTATCTCGTGAGTCATTCCTCGTAATAGTGACTCACACGAGTACGTTATCGTATGGAGACATACTTCCAATCTGCTTCATCCTAATCTAATTCGTCAGTATTTTTTGTTGCATATCATTGTAACGACATTTACGACGGCTGGTACAAATCCATAATCGATTTCTCGAATCCTATTTCTACGTTACTTCATTTTACTTTAGTCAAACAATGGTATTACGAACGATATATAATTGAATATAGATTACAATTCCATAATCGATTTCTCAAATCCTATTTCTACCATTTTTTATTTTATTTTAATAAAAACAATGGTACTACAAATCATACTTAATGAAGTATGGGTTAGGGGTACATATATAAAAGTATTTTGACCAAAGATAATAACATACAAAATAAAAATTCTTTTATTACATAAATATAACAATATAATAATATAATAATATTAATAATAAATGTATTATAATATATTTAACTATTCGCTATATTTCCGAGGTCCCTAAAATTGTATCTATCTCCTCGAATTCAAAAAACATTTCATCATCTCGTTAGTGTATTAATTACTAATAGGTTTTAGATTTTCTTTACATCTTTCGGTATATCTATTCAATACTTTTAAAAATCGTGTCCGCAACGTTCTTTAGTTCCCTAGTTCTTTACTAACACCTTAGTGTAAGTTAGCTCGTTTGCTTAAATTGTCACGGATTTACTTATTGTAAAACGTACGTTAACCCATTTGCATCTTCACTCTAAATAGCGTCTTTCAAGCCTTTGATTAAAATTAAATGTAACAAACAAACTCTTGTTCATATTTAATTCTAAAATTATACGTACTCTAAGATAAAAGCATTTTCTATGACGTTATAACATTAATGTTTATTTTTTTAGGTAGTTGCTAAATAAATTTGAAATAAACAAATAAATTGGACACAAATTATTCAAATATGAATAATTAGAATGATGGAAATAGGTTAATAACTTTATATTAAATTTTGAATAAATATTCTGTTCAAATTAAATCAAATTAAAATTAAAATCTAACAATAAACTCTATACATCTATACTACGTGTTAATTGGTATATAAACACTCCAATGATTTATTTATCCATTAGAATTGTAAAATTGAATTTCATCCTCTTATCTATTATTATATTAGACCTTTAGAAATTAACTTGATATCTAATCCTATCATTAGACGTTTCTTCGTTTCGTTCGGTACTTTCTCCATATATCATTTACCTCCTACCTCTTCCTTTCCAAATCACACACACACGCAAAATGCATCGTATTCATATTCATTTACCATTTAACCATTTATAATACACGCGAATCTAGCAAACCAACACGCGCTTTCCTATTAACCCTTTACACGAGTCTCAGTCGCCACTTAATCATATTCTAAAAATATTAATTAACATATCAAATATAAAATTACCCAACGACACGTGGAACATCGAAATAAAATAATTCTACGTCTTAATTCGCATCCGACTTCTCATTTACCGTTTCAAAAATCTCTTTACGGGAGAAAGTCTTCGAATTGCTATTATCCTCTAACGAAATAACTTTCCGAACGAATTAATTTTATATTATATCCTTCGAAATTTCAATTTAATTCCATTCGTGTGAATACGAATGTATACGTAATATCTAATCCTATTATTATATATTTCTTCATTTCGTTCGGTACTTTCTCGATGTATCATTTACCTCCTACCTCTTCCATACCAAATCGTTCACACACGCAAAATGCATCATATTCATATTCATTTTTCATTTATCTATTTATAATACACGTGAATCCAGCAAACCAATACCTGCTCTCGTATTAACCCTTTACACTGAGAGAAGAATCTCAGTCGTCATCAAATTTAAAATTACCCAACAACACGTGGAACACCGAAACAAAATAATTCCACGTCTTAATTCGCACTCGACTTCTCATTTACCGTTTCAAAAATCTCTTTACATTAGAAAGTCATCGAATTATCATTTTCCCCTAACAAAAAGATCGTCGAGTGCAAAGGGTTAATCGGTCAGTTCGACAAACATCCGCGAGAACGACAGACTAAACACGGGGAAGAACCTGGGCGAAATCGTTCGACGATAAAGACACAAACAGTCCGGGACGAGTGACAAGGCGTAATGGCGGACACGAGGCACGGTTTAGGTTATTAGTGCATAGAGAGGGCATCGATGAACCGCACGGATAGCTGGGAAGCACGAATACCGTAGCGCCCTCGCGCCAACGTAACGAATCAAGCAGCCGACACTCATGGTCAGCAGGCCAAGGTCAGCGGTCTTTGCCGCGTTGTCGGATGGTGGGACAGAGAGAGAGGAGGAGAGAAAAGGACGGAGAAAGGGGCAGAGAGAAAGAGCGAGAGACGAAGCAGGAGGACACACGAGCGCGAGACACGCGTCGTGTGCACACGTACACGATGCGCGGCGGCCGTGTGGGTGTGGCGGGGCACGGTTAGGCACGCACATGCGCACAAGCGCGGCCTTAAACTTTTCGCACGCACGATTCCTCCGTGTGTCACTGACCACATGTTGCGCGCCAGTACACACGAGCGCGCGCACCCACGTGTGCTCGTGTCGCGAGTGAATAATGCGCCTTAGCCGTCGCCGCGTATCCATGATATTGGTCATTACCTAGCCCTTTTAGTGCCCGGCGAAAAAAAGGTGCTTATGAGAAGATAACCAGCCGAATTTTAAGATTTTACTACGATTTGGAAAAAGGCTAATAAAAACCAAATGAGAAGCAATATTTACATAACTCAAAAAGCAGTGTATTAACTCTTTGAGGCACGGTGGGATTAAAAATGTCCCATCTTTTTGATGCACGGTAATGCACGGTAGGACATTTTCAGACAAACTTCGAAATATTGCAATAGCTGTATGCGGGACAATTTGAGACCTATCCTATAATAACAAATTGAATTGATTTATTATTATTTTATTATGTTTCTATATTATACCTTTGCTAATAAAAAATATCAATTTTGTTAAATCTAAGACGCAATAAAATTTCCTTGTAACATGGGTCTATTTTATTCTTTGAGATTCTATGCCTCAAAGAGTTAATACGTTCCGTGCCATGTGTGGCGTATACGAACCCCGCTGCACTTTCGGTTCAGGCAATTTGAAATTCTCATTGAAAAATAAAGAATTGATAAAAAATATATTGTAGAGTCCAATGTAGACAACTTCATATCATGTATACAGCGTTTATCACAGCGTGGGGCGTATATTTTTGTCGAAAAAGAATTCGCCATGAAATTAAAAAAAAGGAGGGTAAATTTGATTTAGTTAGAAGACGCTACAAAATTTGCTATGAAAGTAATGTTAAAAAGTTTGGTTTGAAATCGCCAAAAAATTGTACTATAAAAATTGTAACATTTTGTGATGGCTGTCAAGACAAGTCTCATTTATGTCTGCATGTTTCAACAAGATTCACCGCAATATGCTTTTATAATTGTAAATAGATTTATAAGTAATAATATTAAACATATTCGATTTAAAATGCTTTATTTTTTATGCATTTGGACTTTATTAAAATAGTTATGTAGGAGTTTGCAATATTCGACCTTGTGTTTGTTAAAATAATTCCTTAAAAATTAAATTTATTGCTTTGTTGTCTAATGCATATTAAAATTTATATCTTTTTCCTGCTAATTATAACTTTGTAGTGTTGAGAAAATGTAAGGCATACGTTTGAAACGACTTTTTTAAATCTGTAAAGTCGTATACGCTCCACGTGGCCTGAATGGAAAATCTTCAAAAATTGCCATGGCACGGAAAGTGTTAAGGACAAAATAGAGAATAAAACAGTGATGCTAGTTTTTCTATATTCATTGAAAATTACATAAATAACAAAGGTGTAAGTGATAAACAAATAAAGAAAAATTGTATTCTCTGTTTCAAAACGTAATTGCACATAGGAAAAGTCATCTTTTTATCATAACTTTATACATACCGTTTATTGCAAAGTATATATTTTAAATTCCCAATATATTTTTTTAACAAAATAAGTAATATTGCACAGGAAACATAAAAAATAACAACAACGCACATGGTAGGCGCCGGACGGATTATCTCATCCGAAACAAGTAATTGTTATAGGTAATATTACTGAAACAAACTTATCTAATAATAAATATATTTTTGATATAATTTTGCACATTATAAACTTATTTTGAGATAGAGATCTTTCGCAATGCGAATAGTAAAGCGTTACAAGGTGCCCTATTTCCATGGTTTTTGGATATGTAAGGTTGTTCGTAAAGTAATTTCGTTTTTTCCCGGCAGAGGATCTAATTGTATTAGGTTGTTCGGAAAGTAATTTCGTGTTTTGTGAACAGAGGACATAATTATATTTTTTTGCAGCCAACTTCACACTTACGCCGCATAAGAAAAAACTGAAATTACTTTTCGAACAATCCAATAAAGATTGATATTTCGAATAAATTTTTATTACGGTTGTAAACACCGTTCGATGTCAGTTTCCAAGATTTTTGTAAGAAGGTATTGCTAATAGTATAGTGAATGTTGTCTGTAGATACTTGCATGATATTGGTCATTATCTAGCCTACTTCCATGGTTTTTGCATATATAGAAATTGATATTTCGAATAAATTTTTATTACGGATGTAAATGTCGTTCGATGTCAGTTTCCAAGATTTTTGTAAAAAGGTATTGCTAATAGTATAGTGAATGTTGTCTATAGATACTTGCATGATATTGGTCATTATCTAGCCTATTTCCATGGTTTTTGCATATATAGAAATTGATATTTCGAATAAATTTTTATTA